>VNKB01015195.1:0-24407 GCA_008042735.1 Drosophila leontia
ATTATTTATTTTTGCACCGGATAACAAAACAAAAAATATTGTTTATCAGATCGCTCTCCACTGATTTCAAGTCAAAAAAATTTGTCAATCCAACGACAGGTTTGTTTAAAAGTCATCACTTCTTCTCCCAACTAATTTTGAATTCAAATTTTAGCCTAAAATTTTTAGGAGAAGATAGGAATAAGGTCAGCTCTATGAATTTGTATGCGTATCGATTAATGATGTTTCAACAGTACTGTTTCGACATATACGTAAAAGTAGAAACAGAACGTCTCAATTTAATTTGTTTTAATCAGTCGAAGTTGGGGCGAGATAAAGTTCGCCGGGACCGCTAGTAATTTTTATAATTATCTTCAGAATCATAAAACACAAACAAGGCTCAACAAGCAAATTCAAATCAGAAGTTGTGTCCACATAAGCATTGTAAAATATCCAGTTCTCGTAAAAATCTTTTTTAATCTGGAGCTTAGTGACGACACTCTCTACGCTAGTGAGCGATTGAACAATACCTGATCTGTTTTAGAATGTGGTTCTTTTCATCAACTGATTTACGAAGTAATTTAAAATGGGTAAAATATTCTCCGTCCAAGATAATATCTGGAATGGATAATGTCTTCTCCCTCCAAACTAAAAAGTCAAGGCAATCATTGCGGCTGAACTGTCTTCACTGCTTTAATTCCATATAAGTTTGAATACCCTGAAGCTATATTTATTTAGCTTAAATACCAAGTTTGAACTATGCAAACCTTTTTTAGATTCACGTCTGAAGGACCAGCAGCACTTACTTTGGACATAGACATAGGGATAATGAGCATTTGTTAGTGTCACCAAGCCCGAGGTTTCGCCAGGATATTTTCCTTGACCCCCTTGCCAGGGTGTCGACGTCTTGTACCTATAGAGACTATTGAATATTTCATCTCGGCTGAGATCATTGCCAGAGTTGAGGAGCAGGACACTCTGATCCACTCCCATAAGGCCCACATAGGAGTCTGGATCGGTCTTCACTTGCAGCTTAACTTCTTCACTGGGCTTCGCACTAACAGGAGCTAAGATATCAATCTATTTGAAGGGAAGGCAATTTCATGTTCAGTTTAAAAAGGGATTCTTGATAGGAAACATACCGAGTTACTAAACTCCTTTTCGAACTCTATGCTTTTCTCCTCAAAGTACAGACTGCCGTTGATGACATAATGGATGTAGATCGTAGCCGAGGGCACCATGTCAAAGGTGGGAGTAAACTTAACCGTATAGCTCTTGTTACCCTCGGGAACATCCACGTATTCGCTGAGCACAATGTTACCTCTGGCCACAATTGTGTACACAAAGTAGGGAATATCCTCGTTCGATTTCACATCAAAGGAAACTTGATCGCCCAATCGAGGACTGAAATATGAATAGGTAAATAGCTTAAACATGAAAGTCGACAATGATATAGATTTAAACTGATTAACAGATTTCAAAAATGATATTGAAACTATTTAATTGGGTATTTTATACTTACGTTTTTGTGTTAATTTGAATTTTAAAGAGTTCTCTGTGGTCTCTGGATGGCCAGAACATTCTTATGCTTCCTAAGTGGCTCCGGATTCCATCAAGATTGGCTTCTACATCATAGTTACTAAACGCGTTCCCGGGCATCGTTACAATAAAAGTGGCAATGCCGTTCTCATTCAACGGGGCATCGAAAATTAAACTTGTTTGACCAAAGGGATTCAAAAAGGTCAGATTGACCTTCTTTGTAGAACCCGTGACCGGAGACCCGTCCACATTCTTCACCACAACCTGATAGACAAACGGCTTGTTGGGATGGTAGTACTCAGGCTTTTCAAAGACTTCAATCTGATATCGTTCCTGATGCAGGATTACTTCGGCGGTGGCATTCTGTTGGTTTCCAGTCAGTTCCTCGGTTACAACGGCAAAGATTCGCATCGGTGGAGTCCAAGGGCTGTTTTGGAGGTTCTTAATATCAAACTCTACATAACCCTTTTCATCCACATCGACTGTAATCTCCAGCTTTAACGGTATATTATAATCAAATACACCCATCGGCTCCATTAACACTGTTGCCTTGCCCTTTACTGGCTTTCCATAGGTGTATTTGGCCCTGATAGTGGCTTTGATCACTTGGTCGGCTATCACCACGTCCTTGGCGGTGTCTATGGTCACCTGAAACTTGGGCAGCACGTACTTGTCCACCTCAAAGGACTTGCTCTCCCTGTTTTCGCCATCCACACTGACCGAGATCTTCCAGGTGCCCAGGACAGGTTGTTCGGACAATTGGAGCTCTCCGGAATAGACTCCTTTGGTCAACTTGACGTCCGTAAACTGCTTGATCCTGTTCTGGGCCCCGTCGGTAATCACAACCGAAATGGGCTTCTCGATCTTGGCGGGTCGGGTGTTCTCATCCAGGAAGAGGATGCGGAATTGCACCAAGTCAGCTGGCTTGTAGATGGCTTTATCGCTCTGAACGAAGATCATGGGATTCCCGTCGGCATAATTCAGTTTCGAAATGTTCTTGAACACCACTCCGGATACTCCCTCAGCGGTCAGATAGTAGTACCTAGATACCAGATTCGGCACCTCGAACTCCACATTCTTCGTGGACATAGGCGACACTTCGATTTCCTTGGTGTCATTGAAGAAGTGTCCGACCAGACTGACTTTTATGTGACTCGGCCCATCTGCCTTATGGATGGAGACGGCGACATTATACTTGGAGTTGGGGCGGATAGTGCCAGGCCCAACCACCGAATAGAACCTGCAATAGATTTATTATTTATTTGTTGAGAAATGGTGACTGAGTAATGAGGATCGTAAGCGGATGTCAATACTGATTTCTTCTTCGGACTGACGTCGATTTCCTCAATTTTTCATTTCTGTTTGAGAGACGCAGTCATCACACAAATGATTTAACAACAAACTTTAATAGTATACAAATTTCCAGTGATAAAAGAAAACCCATTCTTATTGTACACTACGAAAATCCCCATTTTTATGGCACTCATTTCATATTAATCTCATCTCTAATTTTATTTACCGATTATGAAAAATGTTAAACTTGAATGTCCTATTACTTTATTTTCTTTTTTCCTTATGACTAATAAGAAATCAATTTGTGTTTTAATAAAACTCAACTCACCCGGTTGCACTGATCAGCAAGGCCAATTGTAAGATAAATGTACACAAAAGTATCGTATTCATTTCGGTGCAATCACACACTTGCTGAAAAATAATTTAATTTATTTATTAATCATTATTTAAAGCACTTACAACTTAAAAATTTCTCTTGATTACTTCACAATGTTTATTAAAAGCACTCCGGAAAACTGAACTCGATAATCCTAGCGATCGCCAGCTAGAGACGATAAAGCCCGACTTGATGCGGCCCGGCTTTAAATACGTACCGGGGAAAGGGCTCTCCCAACCTGTTGTATATAGTAGCACTGATTTTCATATTTTTTTAATTTTAAGGTATGATTTAGGTATACATTTATATGTATGTACATTTATTTACTTTTTGGCGATAAGAGAAGGCACCTAATATTTCTTCAAGGAAAAACTATTTCTAAGAAAACTATAGTCACTTGTCACTTTTGTCTATTTTAAATAATCTCAAAAATTCGCTGTAGTCAACATCATAATTTCCAATATACACAATTCTCTAGAAAACCAGAGTCCCCTTCTAGGCCTTTATTATCTCTGAAATAGTTTAGTTAAAAATGTTGCTGACGAGACATTAACCGATTAATAATTTAGTTGTGTGTTAATTACTAAATTAACAATAGCTGGTATTTGCTGTAAAGGGTTTTTCATATATTTTATCTATGAACACAAAAATAGATTTTTATTTCTAACAGGAAAATAAAATTGAAATAGTTGAACTTCTAATGAGAACGTCGCTTTTTAAAGAGCTCAGAGATGGAGTCTATGTTCTTAAAAAAATAAATAAGCAGGAGAAAAGGTAGAACAAGATGCCGGATTTTTGACAATCTACAGTAATTTAGCCGATTTTGGCACAAAGCCATATTTTCTGATTTTTGATTAGCTGCATTTTAATGTAATGTGTAAACAATTTAAAGTACTGGCTTTCACGGGCACAAGCGCACTTATTTTATTTATTGCTCTGATTGTAGCAGAAAACCAAGAGAGTAAGCTAAATTATATTAATAATTTTTATCTTTCAAATATTTTCTCTATACAGATCTGCTCAAACTTGAAAAATAAGACTCTCTGAACTTGAAGTTTAGTTGTTTGAGTTGAAAACCTCAGAGATCGGAAAATCTGGGCACACTCGAACACGAAACCCTCAGATCGCCCGATCTGGCACTTTTTGTCGCGGGTTCTCTGCAAGTCTGGTACTTTTGGTCGCTGGGACCGAAAAGTCTGGTACGTTTGGTCGCTGGGACCGAAAAGTCTGGCAACACTGTTTTCGGTTTTTTTCTCCCAGTGTTTCCAGTTTTTTTTCTCAGTGTAACGTAAGTGGCGCCCCCTGTTGGATAAGCAGATCTCTTTCCTATTTATGCCACCAGAGGGCGCTAGTAAGCTAAGGTGTGTTATCCCAGTGGCAAAATTAGTAACTAAAATAGAGTAGGAAGAGCCCGGTAGAGGGCGCCACCATTAAATTTAGATTTTTCTAAATGAGAAAATTGGGCAGCACTGTTCGCTGTTGGCAACGCTCTAGTGCTGCCAGACTTTTCGTTCACGTTGTGAACTTACATTTGACATTCTACACGTAGAATCTGGCAATGCTGGTCTGTTAACGTGTAAAACGTTACCAAAATATCGATGTTTTCCCACCCCTAACTCTGTTAACGAAAACGAATCCTTAGAGAGGATAATGTTATCTTACGCTCAATTCCGTGATCGAGAGCAATTCTATGTTAACAAACAGTGTAACAAATTATTTTACTTACATTTTACATTCTACATGAGAATTCGACGCCAAAAACGAGAATTCGACCCCAAAAACAAGAATTCGACCCCAAACTTAACATTCCCATACAAAATTTGACACCGTTGTTCTGTAAACGTGTAAAACTTTGTTTTGACATTTTACTTTTACACTTACACTGGTTAAATATTAATTATATTAATACTAATGGTAAATAAAAGCTAAAAAAATATAAAAAATACAGAAAATTAAAGAAAACTAAAGGCGATTTTTTAAAATTAATATCGATGTTTCAATCGATGTTTAGATCGATGTTTTTCGTGTTTCATCGTGCTTTTTCGTGTTTTTTCGTGTTTTTTCCTGTTTTTTCATCTCTATTCATGTTGTTTCATGTCCGTCCATCTGTTTGGACGTGTTAATCGGCTGCTCCGCTTCGTCGTCGTTTCGCGCGCGTGTGTGTGAGTGTGTGTTTCTTGCCTGTGTTTTTGTGTTTGGCGGCGTGCGGCGTTTGCAAAGAAGAAGAAGAAGTAGCGCAGAAATACAAATAATATTCAATTAGTCCAAGTGTCTGATTAAGTCGCAGCTACTATCTTGACCGGACCGAGATTAGATAAAGAAGTGGCCAAATACAACGAATAGTGTGCGCAAAACAGCGGGCAAAGGCAGAAAAGCAAAAAAAAAGCAAGGAGAAAGAAAGAAAAGAAGAAGTTCAAAGCCACACACACGGCGTCCCTCTGTGTGTGCTTGTGTTTGTGTGTGCAAAAAATTGTCAGTGTGTGCGTGTGTTGTTTTTGTTGTTGGTGCACCTGTCTGCAGAAAATAAAAACAGAAAAACCATAACAACAAAAACAAAAGGTTGAGGGAATTAAGAAAAGAATTCCCCAAAAATTAAAAACAATTAAAAAAAATATCTAAAAACGAAAAATTATCATATTTAAAAAATAAAAAAAAATACGGAACCGGAAAGATACACACAAAAAAAAGGTTTGTGGGAAAACGAGAACGAGACAAACAGGAATCACTAAAAATAACTACTAAAATCCTGTTTTCATCAGCAATATTCGAGGGAATTCCCCACTAAAGGTGCGTTTGACCCATTTTCAATCAGTGAATTTCCATTTTCGGGCCTGTTTTATTCTTGGGGGTTGACGAATTCCTTCAGAGCCCGGAGGCTGTGCTGCGTGTGTGTCGAAATTCGGTGTTTTTGCCTAGACTTTGGGCTAAAGGTGGATGGATGAGCCACCCCCTTTTGGGGGTGGTTTTCCGCTCTCAGCTGAGCGCGGCCTCGCAATTTCTCAATGTGTACATATTTTGAAGGCCATGTCGCAAGGCCCGGCAACAAAAAAAAGCATCAACACATTGAAGGTTTAGGAGTCTGTGGAAGTTAGAACTTGAAACTGGTAGAAAATTTCTGAAAGTGTAAAATATATATCTGAAAAGTTTACTTTAATTAATATTTTAATAAAAAGAATTGCAGAAAAAGTAGCTTAAACAAAATGTTTGTACATTATTACCAAGTATAGTTTTCTTAAGATTCTTTGGTTTTTAACATTAAAATTTTAAAAGGTTCCTTTGATACTTAAAAAACACACACATTTAACTCGATCTACGCTTAAATTCCTAGTAATCTTTTCAAGGTTGTGTAATTTTTCTATCCCAAAACTTGCAAAATATTTAAAGAAACTCATAAAATCCAAAGGCCTACAATTCGTTTAAATTTTAAACCAAATAAAACCATAAAACCAGCCAAACCAAACCAAATTGCTGAACTTGACCCAAACACATGCATTTAACACTAAGATCCAGCCGCCCCCTCGCCACCTCTTTACGGTCCGGTGATCTAGATAAATGCAGAGGGGCATTTCAAGAGTTGCACAAGGCATCCCCCAATCCCCCCCTTCCTCCCAGTAGACACCTATAATCTTTTTCAAAAAGCTCACACGAAATAAATCAGTGCAACTTGGACACGTTTCGTCTAGGAACTAGACAGAGACAGCATCGTCAGCAGCATTAATCACAATGACTAATTTGTGAAGTTTTCCCCTGCTTACTTTGTGGTGTTTTCATTTTGAGCCGACGGCGGCGGCCGGTTTAAGCCCATTAAAGTTACCCAAGGGTTAAAAATAAATTGCGGCGGGAACACACACACTGGAAGCTCGGGAAGAAGAGCGGAAGGCCAAACAAAAGCTGTGAAATAAAAGATCTTGAAGCGATCGTAATAATACCCTATTCGAGCTAAGGGCCCTGATAAGATTAAAAATCTAGAAATATTGTGACACTACAGTTTGATGGAAATATTTTGATTCAATCATCATAAAAATCGCGTTCAACCTAAAATATTATCAATCCAAATAATATTGGAGCATCCAGTTTCTTTTGAATTACGCATTCCATTCAACATTTTATTTAGACTAGAATAAATTTTAGATTTTAAATTACAAATCTGTTTCTTGGTGGTCCCTATTTAATATTCTATTAATCCAAATCCTCTCTAAACAAATACGCCCAATGTAGTGTAGAGTGTCAAGAAACCAAAAACACACGATCAAATATCCAAAGCCGCTCAGAACAGAGAGAAATAAGAATGCTAAGATCTGTGACAGGTGAATTCTGATTCTTATTCTGTATTTTTGCCTTCTCTGCCTCAAACTCTGGCTTATTTGGGATCTCTTCTGTTTTCCTGTTTTTCCCATTTTGTTTGTTTTCCTATTTGTTCTTTCCTACCTGCTTTGCCGCGTGTCTGTGTGATTTTTCTGGACTTTTGTCTTTGAGTTATTTTTTTATTTTTATTTTCTTGTCTTTGCTTTACTTTGCTGACTAAGACGTTTTGCCGGTTGCGTTCTTACCTGGCGACAGGTGCGCGCATTGAGTATCTTTGTATCTGTCTCTGTTTTCCTCTTTCTGCTTGGTTTTCTAGATTTGGAATTCAACTCGTTTCCTAGGCTTGAGCAATTTATCTGCAGGCGTCTTAACAAGAAGATCTTACCTTTCCAAAAGACCAGGAAAGATAATCAAAAATGTCCAGTGTGATTTTCCATTATGTATCCAAAGATCCTTAAAAGAAACTTTTTAATTCTTTGTTTAAGAAGATATTACCTTAAATTATTTTCAGAATACATCTTAACATGTTCTTTCCTCATGCACATGTTTTTCACTGTAAACTGTGATGAAAAATCTGAATATGTCTACTGCGTCGGCATTCTCTGCCCCTTCTTTTGCTCCTCATAGTCATCCTCGCCTCATTCTCCTTTTATCTACATCATTGGCTCAGTGCCTCGTCTTCTTTTATTGCCTTTTTGCCAGTCTGCGTTCTTTTTATCTCAGCCGCTCGCTTATTGGCCTGCAACTTTAAACTGGGCCTATTAAATATTGTGCCGTATATTCAAACTAATGGCGCATGGCTCGAATGGCAGAGAAGAACGAAAAAGAGAGGATAATAGGAAACACTAAAATGTTACTTAATTGTGCAAGGCATATTTAAGGACAATTTGCACATATTTCACTGTTTTCGATTGATTGTTTTATTTAAAATATGTATTTAAAAATGTAAACATTTTTTATTCCTGTTCTCCTCAGATATTTCAATGAGATATTCACACCTTTTACCTTTACATTTACTTGGTCAAAAAAACAGGAAAATAAGGAGAATTCCCAAATGCATTCCACCGAATGCAACTGTAAATTTGCCAAGGCAACAAAACGAGGTAAACACAAAAAAGAAAAAGGCTCAAAATTATGGCAACCTGGGGGAATGTTTCGTTGGCAGAAGTGTGGCTTTTTCACCTGTACACTGCATGCACACCTTACCTTTCCCTCTACCCTTTTAGCCAGCATTTTTTGGATAATTTGCTATATGCGTTGCATATCCATTAAGCTGCCAGAAGTCAAGAGTTGCCACCAACGGCAACAGCAGCCGCATTCGCAGCAGCCTCAACAGCTAACAAAGGTGCAACATTTTTGCTGCTGCATTTCCTGGGGTTCTCCACTTTGCCCCTCCCCCTGTACTTGATGTTCTTGCCAGAGTTACTGCCGTTGTTGTCTGTCTCCACTATTTGCCTGACTTTTTCCTCTCCGCTGAGACATTTTTATACCCTTTCCCAGGTCATTTTCATGCTAACAACAAGAAGACAACAACTTAAGGTTTTTTACAGTTATATGCATATTTAAAAGCGATCAGTGGAATCCTTCTCTATTAGTAGTTTCACCTTTTAACCAAAATAATTTATAATTAACATACCTTACCACACTTCAGAGTACATCCTGCAGGGTATTCCTATTTGCCAAGACCAAGCTGACTTTTGTTTCTGTTTTACGTCTGGCCTTCTGGTGCTCTTGAAGTTTATCTTAGCACAGTGCACTTTTATTGATATCATGTAACTTGCCGGCGCTTCCTCGCAGGCCACGACAGAAGCCGGGGAAAAGGGAGTGAAAGGTTGGGAGCCGTGAGAGGAGAGACATTGGGAGGGGTTCTACTCGCACTTGAGTATGGCTGGAATGCAGTTAACTTTGGTTCGGGCCAAGTTAATGGCAAACCCGATTCGATAAGACATGGCTGCTGAGCACACAGGCCCTCCTTTCACATACAATCACACGAACATCCACACACCCATGTTTACACTTATGCCCGGAGAGCTGCTCCTCCTTGCTTCTCAGTTCGATTTTCTCCTTCAGCTTTCTTTTTTCGCATTCTTCCCAAGCCATTGTTTTGAGGTCGTTTCTAATGACTTGAATTGCATTGTATTGCAGTTTAATTAGAATTTTGTTGCCGCATTTATAGCCGCTGTGGTTAGCGTTATAGCTACTATTTTGAGGTATTTCCTCAACGGTTTTATTTTTTATGTGGGAGATCTTCAAGCTGGGAACGTGGAGGTGGATCTAGACTTTGTGGGAGGAGTATGCAGCAACTAATTTATGGTCTGGGAAAGAAAATAATGGGAAATGAATTATAGAAATTACAGAAGAATTTTTAAAATTAAATAAGTACAGGTGTTGGCCTAATATCCAGTTGTAATAAAAATCTGTCTCTAAATTTGATGTCTTTAGTTTGGTCTTAAAATTACTCTTGTCAATCGGTTGTTATCTCATTTCTGTGATATTAGTTGCTCCCTTAATTAAACTTTCTTTTTAATCGACAAACTTTCGTAATTGTCCTCTTCCTGTAAATTCCATGGTTCAGTGTAGCTTGTGGGAAGAGAGAGAGAGGAACTGCCAACTCATGGCCATGGACCACATTCCCATAAAGGCTAACAGCCCCACAGACCACTTTCCTCCTCATCATCCCGCCATCATTATAGTACATAGTTTAGTCTGGTTTATTTACTTAACTAACGAACAATTAACAAACAACTTAATTAGAGAAAATTGTTGGATTACAAGTTTATCCCTTGCCCCGGAATATCCCATCCGATGATGCCGAACACCCATCGATGTCATAACCCATTAAGTGGGATTGGAATTTGGTCCGCAATGCCTGCAATTGGCTTTGGCCGTGGCTTGTGCCAAGTTTGAAGAGGAAGTATTATGCAGTCGCCAACAACTGGCCAAAGTTGCTTTTATTTTTGTGGCCATTTTTTTAAGGCCTCTTTTTTTGTGTGTGACAGACGGGCAGTAAAAAACTAGAGGAAAATAAAAAAGAAACAAACTTTATGCGTCTCGCTGATGTCTGTCCTCAAAACTTGTCGTGTAGAGCAGACTGAATAGAGGAAGAATAGGGGAAAATGAATGTTTCAGAACCTGCTGGAGGTTGTTTTTTTTTTTTTTTTAATTTTTGAGCTGCAACAGCTGCGTTTGTCCTGCTTCTTCGCTTGGCGGATATTACTGCCATTGGCCAACTGCCAGACCAAAACTAACTGGCAATAATTATAATTTATTGTTTCCAGCTTGAGAAAAAAAAAATACAATTTAACTAAAAGTAATAGGGATTAAAATATAAAACGTAAAATAAATAAATATATAAATTAAAAGAAAAAAACTGCTCTCTAAATAAATTAAAAAAATTATAATTATCACTTATCAAACAGTAATAAATGGTTCTGTATAATTGTTAAGTCTTTCTAATTCTTGTTCATAAATATCTGATAAAAAAAGAATATCAAAAAGACGCAGTATAAATAAATCTTATTATCAAAGACACACATAAAACGCTTATTGCTCATCACCCGAATTTAAACAATTTATGAGGCGCAATACCAAAAGCCAGTGACAGGTTAAAAAGGAAAATAAAAAATTGGCAAACAGATAAGCTGAAGACGTAATACGAAAAACACAGCAAAAGTGAACGTCAAGTGGCTAAATTAGAACTAAAAAAAAACAAATAAAAACAAGTGTTTTAGTCAAGAGAAATAAAATTGTATAAACAATTTTCTGAATAATAGAATTATTATTTTTGAAAAGGCTAAAATTATAAATAGTAATTCTAATTAGGTCAAAACTAGAGACTGTCCAAGATCAAGGTTTTATTTGCTAACCAAGTTAGCAAAAAAATAAACCGAAACCAAAATCAATAACAAACGCGATTGCCAAATTTTGTTTCCTTCCCATTTGATGGTCGGCCCCCTTTTTTGTGGGAGTGTTTGCTTTTTTATCTGCTAATACCTTTTGTTCGCCTTCTTAGAGAACGAAAACAAGAAACATAAATAGCTAAAAACCTAACAAAATAAGACACATGGCGAAAAAAATCAATACAAAAAAAAGCAAACTAATTAAGCGAAAAGCTCTCGGAAAAATCGAAAGAGAAAGGGAAGGAAAATGCAGCCATAAGCCAAATAGGCAGTAAACCAGAAAAGAGAGCTGAAACAAGAGCGCAGACTGTGCTGTGTCTAAATGCAAAGAAATCAAGTAGGTAATGGCAAATAAATAAAAAATGTGTGAGGGTCAGCAAATATGATTGAATATCGAAATCCATCTCTTGGCCATGGTCAAAACAATTGACTCTACGAGTGCGTGATTTCCAATGCGAGTGTTGTGTCGGTGTGAATGAGCGCGTGTTTCTTGTCATTAGACGGAAAAAGTCGGCTGGGTCAGACGTGTACAGATACAGATAAGATACAGCCGAAACTACAGGTTTATAGCCAACAGATACAGAAGTGGAACGCTAGTGAGAGGTAAAGGTAGAGAAATCTTAGTTTTGCAAAAGCAAAAAATGCAAAACAAATTTTATAAGCTCATCTGACTTAAATAAAATATACAAAAATATTATATTATACTTGAAATACTTTATATAAAATATATAAAAATATATACAATATATTCTTATGTTTCACAATGTGGAATTCGTAATTATATTCCAGGAACAAAAGGGCAGAAAGTCGATGCCGGGTTCCAACTCTTTTGTGACCTCGTATGATTTTTCGGAGAATAAAATTGAACAGAGGAAGTGTGGGTTTTATGGGGTTATGATGTCAGAACATGAAACTACTAACTGTAAAAATTGTCGAATTTATTGAATGGCATTTCTTCTTCCTCTGTCTCTGTACCTCTCTTTTTTTCTGTTTGTTCTAGCCAAATGAATTGGAACAAACTAACCCACCCACATTTTGTCTCTTTCTTTATTTCTTTGTCCGTCTCATTTTAAATCGGCATTGTTCAGTAATTCAACTTGACCCCAAGCTGTAATATTTCCCTATTGTTGCTGTTGATCTCCTTCCATTTGATTGTTGCTTTGTGTCTTGTTACGCCAATTTAAATATCCACCAACAACTCAATGAGCGTTGAGAAAAACGGAAATAAAACAAAAAAAATATAGTAGGTACTTTTTTTTTGGAGTTTATTGAACTTTGTACTGGCTGTCATTTAGTAGAGTGTGAAAGGTTGGAGCAAAATGTTCGCCAAAAAAAGTATATGTAGTAAAAACATTCCACAAAGTCCATAAAGGTCGCTTCAAGCGGATTAAAGTTTTTATTTGAATGGATTTTGCTCGGCAAGCAGAGAAGATCAAAATTCACCAAAAAAGATTATAATTTCTAAAATGTTTGCACTTCAAAAGCACATTTCTTTCAAGGGATTATAAAGAATGTTAAGACAATTAAAAATATTCAAAATAATATAGCGAATAGTGCCCGAAAATCGGCCATAACAAGATAACAAAATTATCATTCTGTTAAAAATAATCTGTATGTTTGATATACCTTATTACTGAAATATTGTTTGCTAAACATTATACACTTAAATATATGTAAATAAAGTCTCAAGAAACAGCTAAAAATATAGTAACACACGCTCTCTCCTCTTTAGTCTTTAACTCCCCCTCTCTCTTTCTCTCTTGAGAGGCAAATTGACAATGGTGAGCGATTTCACAGACCTTCGATAGCTCAGTTGGTAGAGCGGTGGACTGTAGATTGTGAGTAAATAGAAATCCATAGGTCGCTGGTTCAAATCCGGCTCGAAGGATTTTTTTTTTTGCTAGTTTTATATTTATATAAAAATTATTTTTTTTATTTTTTTTTTCGGTTTTATTATTTCTATAAAACAAATGATCGTTTTAAATGCATGTTTCCTAATTAAAAAAATATTTCTTTCATCAAATTTAAGAAGTTAAAAAGAATTGCAATAGAAATCCATAAGTGGCTATTTCAAATCCGGCTCGAAGTATGTTTGCCCTTCAAAAACACATTTCTTTCATTTTGTTTACATTTCATTTACAAAAGAGCATGCTCAGAGGTAAAGAATAACAACAAGTGTGGAAAGTTTGTTCTATATTTAAAAGCATCAAGATTATCCGATTACTCAACGAGCCACTTGAAACTCACTCCCTACGTCAAGATAGGCAAATAAACACGGAATAAAACAAGAACTTGTTCCACACACTTCAGTTAAAGTTAATTGGTTTTCAAACCGAATAAATTTGTTTAATTAATTGGACAGCCGATATATCGGGTCACTGCTCCTCAGACGTTTAATTAAAAGATACAGATGAAAAACTCGAAATGGAACCTCGCGTGCTTTTCCAACCTTCGTATTTTTATTGGCCCCCCGAAAGTAATCGCACTTTGCTTTGGCTAATTGGTAGCACACCTTTAACCCTCGATTGCCACCAGACCGCAATTAGACCCAATTACCGCTCAACTAAATGGTTTTTCCTTTACCTAACTTTTACTCCGCCTCGCCTTTTCAGATTTCTAATCGCAACGAAAGTCGCCTTATCAATTATAGGTTAACCTGCATTATATTTCTTTTATAAAAGAAAGTTCCGATTGGACATGGTCAAGTGGCAGCTAGAAATGTGAAAAATAAAATTATAAATAATTAATAAACAAAACTCTTGGTTTTATAAATACAACAAATCTTTGTTATATTTTCAATTTTAAGAAAATAAAGTATATTTCTTATTGTTGAATGTATTACATTTCACAAATCTCTAACTATATAATTTCATGTGCTTTCTCCGCTTGTGATTCAACTCCTGAAAACCTTCAGTTTGATTTCATAATGACCTCCACACCTCTTCCTCCCTCAATTGTTGCGCCTCGTTAAATGCTTTCAACGCTTTTGACTTTTACTTGTCGACAACAATTTATTTTATTTATTTAAGTTAGGTTTTTTGCGACAAAGCTTTGCTTTTTTTCCTTCACGCCGCTTGTAAGTCGCATTATTATTTTCACATATTAATGAAGCGCACGTTTTGTCGATTTGGCTCGGGTTGGGCGATGCATGTTTTTGTGGCATTGTTGTAATGTTTAAATTATGATTAGCGGTCCGTCATTGTCATCATCGAAATCACTGGTTATTTATGCGTCTCTGCTTTTGTGGCTTAAACTGAAAAGCCTCGAAAGCATCTTAAAGTGTAGAAAAACACATGACGATGATCTTTGCCGGTTTATTGATACGCTTTGAAGTGAACAAACGTGACGAACTTTCGGTTCAATCGATTTGGTCTTGCCCCATGGATATACTATCTCATATCTTCTTGGGGTCGATGGCACTTTCTACCGATCTTTCTTACAATATGTAGCGAAAGTTTTCTCCAGGTTGAATATTATTAAATACAAAAAATATTCCTGAGAAATAAATTCATTCTGTACAAATATTTGATAAAACTTTCAAGAAATAATAAAATATATGATTCATTTTTAAAATTCGCCAACATATGGAAACACTCATTCACAGTCATTCACTCATTCCCTCTATCTGTGTATACATATCTTCAAATTGTATTATATTGTTCAATCAGACTAAAAGTCTTGCCTTGGTTGCGTGTCGAACTGGCATTAATTCCATATCGGACAATTCATTTGCCAAATACAAAATCATTATTTATACGCATCAAATATTTTGGCTGGACATAGTTTTTCCTCAACTTTTTCGTTTGGTTGTGTTTATTTATTAATAAATTTACTTTGCCATTTAAGGCGAGTAACAAAATCTAAACATTTCCGTTGTGGCAAGGTGAATGGGAAGTAAAACTTTTGTTCAAGGAGAGTTATGGGAAATTAGAGAGAAGAGAGAGCTTATCTTTGTCTAAATATTTTATTTAAAAGTTTTGTTGTTTATTGAATTATTCTCCATCAAAACATTTACCCTCTCTATTTGTTTTATTAAGCAATAATTACCATTTCGCCTAATTGAGCTCTTTCACACGTGTAACATAACACTTTCGATTGACAATCAACTCTGGCCCACAATCGTAAATTGGTATTTGATTACGCAAGTGGACAGGTGTGTACGAGTATAGGGTGGTATAAATATAACGCAGGCTTCCAAATTTAATAAATTAAGCACTGCTCTTGGCAGAATTTGGGGAATGCAATTGGGGTCTTATCTGCACACGACCATTTGTTAGTCTGGCCTGTAACTATAACTGAAACTAAGCTGCTAGGCAGTTTTGGAAATTTCACACATACCCGCGCTGTAAACTTTTCTCAGTTGGCTGTTGGGGCAAATTACAGTTATAAACAATGCGACGGCTGCCTTGCCACATGGCCAAATGCAGTTGCAATTGTCAGAGGCATTAATAATGCATATGGCCACATTCACAGATACACTCTAATGCCTATACGGGGATCGTAAGTGAGACAGAACGCCATGGTCGAGTGTCTAGACTTGTGGATACCTGTTACTTCCTCTTGAAATTCTCTACTCTTTATTCTCAAACATAAAAAGAAGCAATATTAAATATGGCATAGAAAACTCTTGTCTGTAAAATGCCGCATACCCTGTTAGTCTGAACAAAGAGGTATACAAAACCAGAGACCGGTTGCACACTTTTATTGGCTCACTAAATGGCCACAAAATGATTTTTGCTTGCTTATGCTTATGCATTTTTCTACAACTCTATGATCATAGCTGACTTTCTAGCCATGAAACCTCAACAAACAGATAAATAGCCTTAGAAAGTCAAAGTTGTTGGGTAGCGATGAGGGGGGAAGCCAATGGAACGAGTCGAATGCTAGTTGAATTTTGATCAATTTTGGCAATGCCGAGGTCACTGTCGGAGTTTGAAAGTCATCCCGAGTGCCGCTTCCTTGTTAGAAGTCTGGGAAACCGACCATGTTGGCTTGATATATGGGAAAAGTATATAAAACTGAGGGAAAAGTTGGAAAAACAGGTGGTGCGGATAGAGAAAGTAAGAGGGGAGGGTATGATTTTCAGGCTGAGAGCAAGAATGATTTTGAAAGTAAGAATTGCTTGTGGGAAAAAGTTGTTCCAAAGAGAAGAACTTCAGAAAGTTGATTTGTTAAGATGCTTTTATTTTATAAACTACCAATATTTATGGCGTAATAAAGCTTAAATTTCTATGCGAAATTACACACTATATTTCCGCTTGAACCAATTAACACAAAACGTTTATTCATGTGGCCCAAAGCAAATGGTAAACAAATGCAATGAAACGAAATTAAATAAAAACCGTATACGATTTCATAATCATAAATGTGTTGGCAGTTGTTGATGGTGTGAATGGGCCAACAAAAGTGGGTTAATTCGCACGAGCACAGAAATGGAGAGAAAGGGAGATAGGGACAGATGTGAATAGCCCCCAAGTGGATTTTTATGGTAGGGAAGTATAGTCAATAAACACCATATGTACAGGGTACTCTATATAGTATGTATATACATATAATTGCAAATAATTATTCACTTTAATGAAGCCTATTGTATTGGTTGCTATATCTTTATAATTTGTCTTCTCTTATCTTTGCAGGTAGTAAACAAAGTCTTCTATCAACTTCAAGTCAAAAAGTCAAGGCAAGTTACTAGCCCACAAAAACGAATCTCGTATCGGACAACGCCCATCGTTTAGCTGGAGGTTTAACTAAAGTCGAAAGAAGCAAAATTAGAAAAATACTCTTCTTGTTTTTTAGTTTAAATAATAAGATAAGTAATGGATTTTCCTTTTATAATAAGATATATTAGTACATTTATCCTTTTAGTCTGTTATTCTGCTGCTATAATTTTATCAACGTTAAGCTTGACGAAAGGGTATTACTTATTCCTTGTCTTTTGGGGACGGAATTGCTTGGTGTTTATGTACAATTCTCCAGGCAACCCCCGCAGAGTTGAATGCTCCACTTTGGGCGACAATTTCTTGTTCCAGGTGGCTACACCACCGCCACCATATCCATCCAAATTAGCCATGATATGCGGTGGATTTTTTAGGTGTGTGGAGGTTTTTTGTTTTTTTGCGTGGGCACACCTTTCGATGGGGAGTAAGAATGTAACCGCTGCACTTGGAAAAATTACTTTGCAGCCAGGGCCTCCCTCAGGGAGCAGCAGCAGCCACCACCAAAAAATAGTAGTAATAATAATAGTAAACATAAGCTCAACTGTCTTCGGTTGAACATGCAACTCCATAAATACCAAAGAACACACATAAAACACGTCGCCTGGTTCGTTTCGCTGGATATTTAGACCAGACATAGGTTGCACTAAGCCCGCCTGGCTTTTTTTTATAGCTTTATATATATACATATGTAGCTGCCTTTACCCCCTTTGGCACACCCATACTATACTGGCTTCCGTCTGGGTTGCCACGTGCTGGTAACTAGTCAAAGCTTTCAACAGTCGGGCTTCTCTAGCTTATCCTTATAGTTCTAAATTCCAAGTGGGGAATATTCAAATTAATTAATTAACAAACTTTCTGAAAATAAAGATTATATATCTTAGATTTTGTAGTTGAATCAAAACAACTTTAATACTTTAAGTATTTGGTTAAAAGCAAACATGCTTACTTAAAGTTGCCTGAAGGAGTCTTCACTGTAGTCACTACTGTTGTTGCTGGTGTTTACTTGTTGTTGTTGTTGTTGGTATTCATGTCTGACTGCAGTCGGAAATGGCATTTGACTGTTTGACTGCGTTTTATGCTCTCGGCGCGACTCAAATTATTCCACATTTGTTGGTTGTTTTTTTGGTTTTTTGCTTTGTTGCATTGCTGCGAGGTACGTGGTTTTTTGTTTTGTATTTTGTTTATTTACTCCAACGATTGAACTACCTTGTCCAGACAGTTTGGTAGTTTAGAGGTAAATTGTATGTTCTTGCAAAACAAATATAAATTTGTTGTTTTTTAAATGTTTATTTTTTTGTATGGTTTATTTTTTTTATATATTGGCGAAACACCTTGATTTATTCCCCTTAACAATGACTTTTTTTTAATTAAACAGAGTATTACATTTTCAGGGCTATAATTGGGTTTTTTATAGAAATACTTGTTGCGTCTAAAACCATTTGAATTTTATATATTTTTTACCTAACTAAATTAAGCATGTATATATTTTGTGTTAACATTTCACACCCAAGTTCCTTGTTCTTGACAAAAATGTCCAGACAATTCCCTCAAGGAATGACTGAACAACAAAGCAGTTTATTTCTTTATACAAATACTTACATAAACATTTCTAAACTTTGCACTCCTTAAGTTCTCTGACATCTTGCGGACTCACCGAATATATACCCCTAGACACTGTCTGCTGACAGCAAAAAAAAGAAGTTGAATAGGAAAAATTGTATATATATGTTTTCTGTACGTACGGGAAATATTTTTGCCAACATCTGTTCCGATCAACTAAAGCTGGAGCGTGAGAAGCGGCACACGTAGTTGAAAAAAGAAATATAATAATGATACAAAATTTTATATACTTAGCTCAGTATTTCTGAGTTAGCTTTTGAGGTGCTTCTTGCCTAGACAATTCCCATTTCCCTGGGCCATGTTTGGCTTGACTAATGCCAACTCAATTCAGCCCAAGCCAGTGGTTAGTGGGCACTTTTCGTCTCCATTTCCCGTTGTGGCGGTGCAGTTTCTGGCAAGGTGTTTCGCAAAAGCTCAGGAAAAAGGTTCTACACCACCAAAAATAAAGCCAAAGTGAAACTACATCTTTTACTGATTATACTTGCAATATTTTAATAATTAAAGTTTCTGTTTTACAATGGTTTCTGATCTCCTCAAGACCATCTTTATAAGATAATCTTTCTGTATAGCCAACGTTAATGTCAAATTTGTATTCATATTTATCGAAAGAAGTTACGGCAACAAAAGCTAGATTATTCCAGATACAGAATTAATATTTCGGTGGAACCATTATCCGTCTTTCTTCATAATCATAGTCGTCTAATGGATTTCCTTCATAACGCCAGCCTGGATACATTGTTTTAAAGTCCCAGCTAGAAGCAGTTTGGCGCATCGGGTAGTATGGTATCAGGTATTCCATCCGCATGTTCCTCATCATCGCACACTCAGTATAAGTTCGCCAGTTTATTTGTGATGGCACATGACACTCTTCTGAGTTGCCCTTTTCGTAGATCGATCTCCGTAGGTCCATTAAGAAGGGCTGTTGTTCATGAGTGTAGTGGTAAAATGGCTTCTTAAGATATTTCAAAATCTTTGGAGTGTTGTAGATTTCTGTTGGCCTATTTTTGCACACCTTTTTGGGATCCGTGGGGGGCTTGTAAATCGCCGTATGTCTATCAAATTCTGGGTATGGCCCACTAAATTTACCTCCCAGAAATCTAGTGTCTCGAAATAATTGTCCATAAGTGACGCCCCACGGATTATATACCCAATTGCCCATGTAGTCCGTTTTAAATGTGGGAATCGCTACAGTCTTCTCAGTGGAAGGTGCAGGTGGTATAATTCCACCAATTGCTTCGTTTTCGGTTCTCTCTTTTTTCTCGTCACCCTTATTTTCTTTAGGTTTTCCCTCAAATTGAGGAAATAGCCGCAGCCCGCGATTTGTCTTTGGCATTGACGTTTTTAGACTACCAAGAGGAACATTTTTATTCTTGCCCTTTTGTTGGAGAATTTTGGCAGGGGGTCCTGTGGAGTCCTGTTTCAACGGTGCCATGTAATCAGAATCATCTTTTTCCTGAGGGTTTTCATCTTTTACGTTTGATTTTTCACCAAATACTTTCATTGGTAACGGAACAACGAGCATAGCAAAGACCTGAGAGTAGAGGTTGGTAACAGCTTTATCCGTTATTAATATGAATACTTGAAAAACTCACACTGAACAGCCAAATGAGAACAACGAATACATGAATTTGATCCATTTTGTGTACCTGAAAGGCAGGTTGTTTCTAATGCTAACTCGTTTACTTTTGAATGCTGACTTGAACTATTTTGCTTGGGTAAATACAATAAAATTACAGCTTGAATATTAGGCAATGCATTTTCTTTAATCGGTGTCCTTTTGTTCACTTTTACCTGCATAGTTTCGGTGGTGTCTCCTGCTTCTTGCCTAACTTGTTAAGGTAAACAATGTCAAGAAAAGATAGTTGAAGGTGGCATAATGTAGGCTATATGATACAAATAGTTTACCTTAATTGAATCAAAATTCCAAAGATCTATTTGGAAATATTTCTTTTAAATTTATATTTTTCTATGACACAACATAAATAAATATATCTTGATGTCCCGCTTTACGTCAAGCTGGACAAAGGAAATCCCGTTTGAGTCCAGGAAATTCCTTCTGGCCAAGTGTTTTTGTGCCACACACAAAGAGCCAACGAAGCCCAGTTGTTGTCTTCCAGGTGTTTGCCCTTGCCCCTTGAGCTTCCTTTATGGCTGCCTCCACACTGCAAAAGAGACGGGACATGGCGACACCTCTCAGTCAGCTTAATGACTCACTTGAGCAGCATTTTTTGCGCTTCCTGGACTCGAGCTTCGCTTTCTTTCTTTAGCGTTCTGGTCATCGAATTGTCCAAGAAGAAAAAAAAAATAATAATAAAACAATTCTTTAAGCAAGTTCGAAGATTTTCTAACATTTTTTTTAGGCTTCTCCTGTGCTGTTTTCACTCACCTATGCAAATTGGTATGTCATGGAGTTCCCGTTTCTCCTCTTTTGATTTCGTTTGCAAATTAAAGTCAACAGGGCCAAAAACTGGGTTAACTTCTCGGCATAACTTTCCGGCGACAATTGCCCAATTGCTGAGCCAAAAGTAACCTTACTGACTGTGACATTTAATTAGTGTTCGTGTGCTTGTGTTTTCGGGGAAAGCACACAAATTTGTGACCCAAAAAGCCATGAATATCGCCCAAGACAATGACCTTCAACTGCTGCGGAATGGCTTTTCATGGTTCAGAAATCACTTAAACTTGAACGGTTTTGTGAGGCAAACAAAAGTTCAGTGGCCAAACATTTAATTGATATTTATGTATGCTCCTAAGTGGTTTTTGTTTTTATGTTTTTTTTTTTTTTTTTGCCCACACAGAGTCACATCCATCAAGTTGAGCAGATTACGGCGACAAGGCCTGAAGAATCTTGATCTCTACTTATTTCCCATTTCTGTTCCCTGAGCTGAGAGTTGAGTGAAGTTGAGTCACACTTCGGGGTTGGGGTTGGCTTGACAATGCTAATGAAGTGGCTATATTCAGCGTTTTGTTGCACTCGCAATTGTTACGCCTGGAAGTTAACTTTTTTTTTTTATTTTATATTTTTTTCTAGACACTGACGACTTAATGAGCTGATATTATGGGCCCCTTTGTGGGCGTGAGCCGGCAGCCTTGTTCGTATCGATAAGAGAGTTCGCCGTCAGTGGGTGTTGGTACTCGTAATTATTTGCCAATGCTTGAGGGATTTGCATAATTAAATGAGGGCAACAAGTTGGCTGCTATACTGGCCAGAATACCCTGGGCAAAAATTTAATTTACACCAGAAAATTATTAGCTTAAAACTTGGTACATTTTTCAAATAAAAATTTCAAAACTATTTGAATAACATTTATTATTCCTAAAAATCTTCGCCATTTGGCAGTCACCTGAATTTGCTCACCATAAAGTCTTAGTTAGTTGCATCTACCCCAGAGCTACCCTTTAGCCATGTTTGTCATGTGTCGAGAAATGGCCAGCCATCTGAGATTTGCCAACCGTCGACAGCTAACAAGTAACAGGCAACAATATCAGCTGAGAGCCAAGCGGCGAATATGGCCAACAAGAGCAAACTGTTTCCGCTCTGCTGCAAGCTCCGCTGGTGGGTTGCTGGGCTGATGGGCGCTGCTTCCTGGGACCCCCAGAGGCCGCGTCCCCCTCGGAAGCCGCTCTAGCTTTTCTAATTTTATTACGCGCACACATAACCCCCCCCCCATCCCCGGGCTATAATTTTATAAAAGCGGAGTGCAGGCAACCGGTTTCCGTTTGTTTCCACACGAAGGTTATTTGATATGATACGAGGCAGCCGCTGTCAGCTCTCGCATCCGAATCTGAGTCCGCGTCCGAGTCCCGGGATTCTGGGCCTGCCATTGACGTGTGCACTGCTCTTTGCTGGGAATATTAATTACGCTTTGCATATTTGAATTCCAAGACAGAATGCTTTGAATGAAAGCTGCGGCATGTTGATGGGCTCCGTTGATTTCCATTTTCATTTCCATTTCCCCATTGAGCGTTGTCAAGTGTCTAGATTGGCTATCTCTATGTCGACATCTTCCAGGTGGAAGTTACTTACTTGGCTTAGCATGAAATTAATTTAAGTGTCTTAATCAAAGACAAAGTTCATTATACACTTTCACTGTAACATTTGAAGCAGATATGTTATCATTATTGGTTCCAGGTAAACAATGGAGCTCTTATGTTCTTATCTGATATTTACTTGGCTAACTGACTTGATGTTTAGTTGAGTCAAGATCGCACTTTGTGCTATATCGGAGCTATGTGTGATCAGGTGAGACTAACACGCACTTTGGTCACTTTTAGCTTTACTATATTTATAGTAGGTCTGTAAGCTGTTGACTGTTTGAAGGTTGAGTTTGAATAGTTAGTAAGTGGGTGTGTTTCTTACTAAATGATTAAATATCCTTCCGTTTAGAGGTCAGCTTGTTGTGTGGAACACAAAACCCATTAACTATTAATAATATTCTCTAAACACATTGGGTCAAGATCACTTTCAAGATTGATACTCTCCGAGTGGAGCTCAAGTGTCAATTTGAACACTTTAGAATTATGATCTCATCCCGCTGTCAACTTCTCTGTCATAATCGAACCATCATATTTACTGCCACCAGTTTTGATAACTGTTGATGGCCCAAAAGCAAAAGAAAAAGGCAACAAATAAAGACTTCTATAACACAGGTAAACAATGAATACAGCCCGGAGGCGCCAGAAAATGAAAAACAACAATAATGTATATAAAATCTCAAGACCCCATGACACATTCTGTATTTTTACCGTTCGATTCTTCCGTGGTTTCTCGATTTCGCGACTTTCCATATCAGTTTACGGTTTATTTTTTGCCGGCCGATAACTAATTTCCTTACTATTTTTATATATAAACTCGTCTGATAGCTGGAAATCGTTTAACGATTGCCATGACGTCATATACAATTTATAATTACCGCTTTTGTTTTACTGCCTCTTATTGTAAGTTGGAAGTGTGTGAAGTTTTCCCCCCATTCCCGTTTGCTCCATTTTTCTTCATTTTATTATTTAAGTTTGCTTTTCATTATGTTCTTTTAGTAGCGGCTTTGTCTCAAGTGCTTGTGCAGAAAATGTTGCGTCAATTGCGTAGCTTTTCTTCATTATGCCAAAGATGAGGGATAGCTCATGACGGCGGCGGTCATTGAACCCGGCATTGTTAATTTTTTATGCTAATGCCGGTCCGTAGCTATTGTTTTTTGGAGTATTTAGTGTGTGGCTCCTAATAGGCCCTAAAACATTTCACAGCTTTTAGCATTTTCCATTCGCAATTGCAGCCGCCAATTTAACGCTCATTTAACTGCAGCTAGCTCGGTTTTCTGTTTGCATTCGGGGTTTCCCTTGTGCACTTTTCCATGCAAAATTGGAAAACCATTTTCATCGCGACTTCAAACTGCATTGTTTTTTACTTTTCTCTGCTGGCTTTTTATTTGGTTTTTATATGACTTCCGTGTAAATTTCAGCATCGCGTTCACTTCAGCAGCCTCATTGTCTTGGCTGGAATTGTTTCTCTACTTATCGCTCCTCGTCTTTTTATCTCATAAGTATTTAAATTTTTACCATTTTCCTTCGCTTAAAGAGATCTCAAGTTGTTTTCCCTAGGCAACACCTGATGAAGGCGCATAATTTAGCAGTTACACTGAAGAAAACCAGATAAGGCAAGCAATTAAAGCATAATTTAATTTA
>VNKB01015203.1:0-17420 GCA_008042735.1 Drosophila leontia
ACGTCGATAGCCATAGGTATTTTGGATATACTGTCAAAATTTCAGATCGATCGGTTAAGATTTGTTCGAGTTATGTTTTCGGCCAACTCAAAAAAAGTGGTTTTGAGAAAAACGCGTTTAAAGTTTTAAAATCGTATATGATTACATGTGAGGCATCGCCGCAGAATGGAAAATTTCGACACTTAGAAATTTTTGCCGGACTCTATCTTTTGATATGTTATTTTTAAGACCATAAAGTATTTTTTAAGCAAAAAAAAAATTGTTCGATTTTTAAAAAAAGTTACTCAGATGTCCCCCCTTAATAAAAAACCAGGGCAAGATTGCTATGTATTTTATAACTTAAATCTTTTGTAAGTTGACTAGACACGTGTGATTCCTTAATTACCATTACATGTTATTAAAACTTGTTTTAAAACAAAGAATGATATTCTTAACACATTAAGGTAAGCAGTTATGAGCTATTAATTAAGTTTGTAAATTTATTTAAGGGAAACATTTTCAAACTTGAAACTAAATTAAATTTAAAACCCATAAAATAAATGCTCAAGTTTGTTTAATGCGTTTCATGATGACTAAATTGAAATATTTTTTGCTGTCAAAATTTGGAGTTCTTCAAATCGTTAATCGTAATGCCCAAATACATTTCTTTCCTAGATAAGAACTTCTATAAAGGCAAGTAAGTTCCAACCTTCAGTTTTCCTTAATTGTGCATTGTTTGGATTGACGAGAAGGAAATAATATATAACGACTTGTGTCCCAAATTCCAGTGAGTCAGCTGCAGTCTAGAGCTCTTGGTTGATTAGCTTAGCCCAGCCTGACCCTGACTGCAATTACGCCCCTTACTGGCCATCATGGTCGATGCACTGTTCACCGATCAGGGGAAATCGATTCAGAGTGAGCCAGACAGTTTGAAAAATAAATAAATAAAATCCCAGCTAACCAACCGATAAGCAATTCTTTGAATGGGTTTTATTGGGAATTTAGTGGGAACTTTCTATTGAGTACCCTCCACCCCACGTGGTGATGGGGCCTGTCTTTTATCAGTCAGCCTGCCCGCCCCTCTTCCTTTAACGCGTCACCACAGAATTATTAGCTTTCTGGGTGGAGGAAATCAGCCCAAAACGAAAGCGATAATGCACAGGGACAAGTAGTATACGTATATACGAGAGATATGCCCGCCAATACATCAATGCTACATGTATTGTTTTTGTGGGGCTTCTAATCACAGCCATAACTTGAGCCAAATTAAATGATTAGACCACGCGCCCAACCACTGCTCATATGATGATGATGGTCCGGGCCAAAAAAAAAAAACTGGTTTTATGGTGGCTCTCGGCTTTTTTTTACATACGTCAGGCAGCGCGGGGGCTTTGAAAAAAGCCGGTAGCCGCAGTAGCTGTGCATAATGAATACAAAATATATTCCTTTCCCGCTGGCCAGGTGGGCCAAGCGGGGAGGGGAAACCAGAGGTCGAACCGTGAGAATCCGCGTGGCGGGGAAGAAGCTGCGCGCAGGACACAATCTCTACCCCTCAATCGCAGCGCGACGACCTTGACACAAATCGTAAACAAATCGGAATTCGGGGGTGGGCCCTGGATGCGAGAGTACGAGGATACTCGGACACTTGTAACAGATACACAAAAGCCAGATTTTTTGACTGCCTGGGAAAACGAGCAAAACTCACCGCCAGTAAGGACAATCTTGTACACACGCTTCTCCTTCTGTGACACGGAGCCCATTTTGATCAACTTGAGGCTGGGCATGGCTCCGGGCTTCGGTGAGGTGGACTTGCTGATCACAACCTGCTGCTCTTGTTCCTTCTCCTGCTGCTGCTCCTGGCCATTGCTGGTGGCCATCATTGACTGCTGTCCGTTGAGGAGTGTGGCGGCAGGTGGTAGTTGGTCGGCTGTCGTGGCCATGTCTTCGGTATTCTGTCGGAGAGGAGCCGACTGACTGTGTGTGGTGGCACGCAGAAAACTCTTCTACGTCGCAGCTGGCACACGGTGCACGTGCCTTTTTAGGTTATGCGAAATGGGAGCAGTGGTCGTTGCTGCTCCTGCGAGGACTCGATGCTGTCTTCTAGGTGGGGAGGGGAAATTCAATCCTTGGCCTCACAGACTTTGCGCTCTGCAATTCAAAAAGCCGAACTCGCGTGGATAATCATGCCCAGCGATTGCGCGGGACACTGCAGTTGCGGAAAGCCGACGACTACTGGGATATAGAGATTCACCAACAGCGACCAAAGGGGCCAGCGTCAGACTGTTTGAATCCGTGCCGCATCCGAAAAATTGGGCGATATCAAAGTTTATGCGTTTTATAGTGGCACAGCATTCTGTTTACGAGTTGACACCGCATTAATATTACACAAGTCGAAGCGAAATAACGAACAATATTGAAAATGTGTGCCGACCGTCGGTCTTATACTTTTGTTGAAACGCAGTGTGGCCGAGCGCGGCTGTGGGAAAAACCTGAAAGTTATCGAAGGAGCGGGGAAGGGCTTTTGGTCATATTAATAAAAACAGCTGATGATGGTTTTGAAAATAAATCAATTAAAATTGCTTTTAATTAAATTTAAACACTCGCATTGTGAACAGCAAGAATTTCTGTAGATTATAATATAGTAAATACATGTAATAGTCTCATATTTTTCTTTCATATTTCTAAAACTATAATCTATAATATTTATAATGAGTGCATAATATAACTTTATACAAGAGTAATTATTTAAATTTAATTGCTGACGACATAATTATTTATAACAGAGGACACTTCTCGGTGTTTAATTTTAAATTTAAAATATATTTTTTCAAAATTGCGCTTTTCCCACTTCTTCTTTTATTTTAAGAGGGGCCAGATTCGCGAATCATTGTTTTGGTATTTTATGTATTGAACGCGTAGTATTTAATTTACTGTGTGTCGATCTGGTATCATTACATTTTCCCACTGCGGTCACACTTGATTATCTCCCACTTTAAAGCGTAGTTTATCAAAACGGGCGATGCGCGGACGTCCCCAAACAGCAATATTAAATTAAGCAACTCGCCACCAGTGCCACAACTAGTGAAATTGCATTACCCAAATCGGTATTATCAAACCCACAAAGCCCTGGTGTGTACATTTTCACACCACGTAACAACACATGTGCGTGCGTGCATGTATGAGTGAGCGAGAGCGAGTGTCAAAATGACAGCAGCAAAAACAACGAAAACAACAACAATAGCAGCAGAAACAAAATCCACCATAACAAAAACAACAACAGCAGAAATATAGCCAGCCAGCTGTGCGAGGTCGTGTTTTTCCCTCTCTCCCGTTGACAAAAACGAATTAGAAAAAGGTACAACACAAATTTTAAACAAATTTTCGGTTCTTTGGCAAAACAAGAGCAAAAAAATAAAAATAAAATTAATAAAATAAAACAAAACAAAACAAAACTAGAGAAGACGAGAGACAGGAGAGAAAGAGTCAAAAATTGTTCTTTACTTGTTACCTCATTTGAAGCACACCGAGCGTGTTATGAACATACTAAAACCAGACAAGCTCAAGTGCATCGTGTTTAACCAACTGCGTCACACTTGGACGTTTCTATTGTTTGTGGCGACTCTGCTGCGGCCGCTTTTCCGCCTACCCCTACTTCCACGTCCACGGCCATCTTCTGACCAGCTGGAGCCTCCGCTTAACAACAACAACAATAATAACAACGAAGTGATTATGGAGCAGGACTTGCCGGAGGAGGGAATGGATCAGCAGGCCCAGGAAGAGCAGCAGCACCCGCCGCAGTTTCTTCCCGACCTGCCGGGAAATCAGGCGGAATTCATTGCACTGCAAGTCTATGAAGGCGTTGGCGAGCCCATGGATGCAGCCAGCGATTTGGACGAGGAGGAGGAGGACGAAGACGACGACGACGTGGATGTGGACTATGTCGACACCGATTCGGACCCGGAGTTCGAGGATATGTACTCTGATGATATGACCAGCTCCAGCGATGAGCTGGAGGAGGACAAGGAGAGCTCGAAGAGTGTGGTGAAGGCCTACCAGTCCCCGAATGATCCGATGGATCAGCAGCCACGTCCCAGCTACGCCTTCCAGCCGCTGCGTCTGGTCAAGTGCCAGTACAAGAAGAACAGCAAGAGCGGATTCCCGCTGGAGCGCAGTGGCCATCGCATCATCGCTTCCAACTCGCACCTGTACTCGCTCGGCGGCTACAATCCGCGCAGCGCCCTGCGTGCCTCCCGCCGCGGTCATTGCCTGCTGTTCCAGGAGCTGTGGAGCTTCAACTTTGCCACCCGCACCTGGAAGCTGGAGCTGAATGCGGATAATGCCAGCAATATGCCCGTCGAGCTGGCCTCCAATGCGTTGACCATTCACAATAACGTGTTGATTGTGAGTATCTATCGGGGACTATCTAAATGGGGAGGCGGGGCGGAGCTAGATGTGCAGGAGGGGCGGGAGGGACGGTTAAGCAGACGAAAATAGATGAGCGAGTTTGATTGTTTCTCTCTCTCTCTCGCGGCATCTCTCCATGTGTGTTTGTTTGCCTGTGTTTGATTGCACTGAGAGAAACAAGTCTAGCCTAAGATCAGTAGTTCTTTGATATACTTTATTAAGTAATTAAATTATACCTAGCATTGCTCTTGGCTTTTATGGGACAATAAAAGTAATAATACAAGTAAAAAGTAAAGATTATTAAATTTATAAATAGATGGATATTATTCTGTATTTATTTAAATTCCCAACAATTTTAGATAAAGTATCATTAAAGTATGACATTCAAACTTTAAAATTCTTTTAGAAATATTAAAACCCATTTCTTAATTACAAAAATCTATGGGAAACTGTAAGAAACCTTTAATTTTTGCTTGAATACTTTGTATTTCATAATATCAGTGATCTTTTATCTTTTGTTTTGTGTACATACGAAAGCGAAAACCATCAATTGCAAATGAAAACTTGTTTGTGCTTGAAAAGTTGAGAAAATACAATTGAATTGGTGGTGAAATGAGAGAGGGAGAAATCACACACAGCTGATCGCACGAAAGAGAGAGTAGAGAGCAAGAGAGAGCGAAAGAAAGAGGGTTATTCTGGGCACTAAGATTCGAGGGAATCGGAGAATTGCCAGGGCCAATGCCACGCCCAGCTCTGAGCACTAGCACTTCTTCCCTCCGCCGCCTTTGTCTCTGTCCCTGGCTGTGCCTTCGCCTCTGTCTTTTTGTTTATGCATTCTAAACACCCGAAATGTCAACCCAAACAGCTGCCCATGGCCATTGCCATTTGCCTCTCTCTCTTTGCCCACTGGCATTCCCAGTCCCAGTGTGCCACTACCACCACCTCCTCCTGGGCCTCCCCTTCGACTCTGCGCATGCCAGGCAACCCTCCTTGGCCGTCGTGTTTTGTTTTCCACTTTTCGTTACTACGCAGTTGTTGTTTATGCTGCTGCCGCATGCAACAACTTGTTTTCCAGCTTTCCCCACCTCGCTCGCTCGTGCTGGAAAACTCAAAACATTGTATTTACCATTTTTTATCCAAACAGCCAGCCAGCTGAGTGCGCGCGCTTTTTCTGGGAGGAAGCTCTGGCGGGGCAGAGGTGACTATTTGTGGGGGAAAATTAAGGAAAACTGAAAGCAAAACCAAACGGTAGCTGTTGGCATTTTATGCTGGTTTCCCTTGGTTTCCCCCGCTGCATTCCACAATTAGCTATAATTTGATGACGAATCATGCCCCGATACATACACACACACACAACTACAACAAAAAACACACACTGGAAACACATGTTTCCGCTTATCTCTACTGCAGCTCGCTCAGCCTCTGTTCTGCTGCTTTTCCTCCGTCTCTGCCTCTTTGTACTCCTCCTCCATGGCGTTGATAAGCTGCTGCTCAAGTATCTGCTAATTGAATGCAATGTCAGGGGCGTGGATGCAACCCGCTTAACTTCCTATATATGAATAGATGTGTGCATATATGTACATACATACATATGTATGTAGTTTAAAAAAGTCTAGGCAATTTCATATGCATAGTTTTATTAATACATTCTATTAGAAATCATTACTTGATGTCTTTATTTTACCTTTTATAATCGTAGATCTTGTATTTACTTCTAAATTTTAATGTAATAACAGAACTAAGCACAACTATTTCAACTAAAAATTTTATAAGCTAACTCAAAGCATTCAATTAATATTTCATCCCCTTTCCTTTTCAGTCTCATGGCGGCACTGGTTATCCATTTGGAGAGTCCTGCTCCAACGACTGCTACGTTTACCGCACGGCCAGCGCTGGCGCGACACCTGGGGTGGAGCGGCTTAAGGTCACCGGTGATTTGCCCACGGCCCAGTATGGACCGGGTATAGTGATCCATAAGCACTTCCTCTACACAATTGGCGGAACAACGGGCTTCGACTACACCTGTGATGTGTATCGCTTGGATCTGCAAACCCGTAAGTGGGAGAATGTGTACATCAGTCGCCCCGAGATGCGCGATGATCCGGAGGGACGCTATCGCCACGAGGTCGTCTACGATGGCAAACACATCTTTGTGCTGGGCGGAGGTACAGCGCACTCCGTGTACGATCTGCAACGCATTCCGGCTTATAACCTGGAGGTGAACTGCTGGGACTACTTTGATACCCATCCCGATCCGCGTGCAGCCGACATAAATGATGGCAACCGAGGTTATCCGCGGCCGCGCAAGTGCTTCTCCTGTGTGCAGCACCAATCCTCGAATGGAGATATCGAGGCCTTCATCACAGGCGGTCTACAGGTGAGTTTTTAGGGTAAAACACAACGTATCGAACAGCTTATAAGATTGGGCATCATATTGCATTTGCAGGGAGACTTCTCAACATATTTCTCGGACATCTGGAAGCTCAATCTGCGCACCAAGCAATGGTTCCGCATCGAGACTGCCACCCTGCCGCGTCCCCTGTACTTTCATTCGGCGGCCCACTCGGATAATGGGTGCATGTACGTGTTCGGCGGCATCGAGTACAACGACAAGGAGATGCGTCGTCGCAAGGACCTCTACAAGATGTGGATGACAGTGCCCAAGCTGAGCGAGATGTGCTGGGACGCCATCACCTACTACAACGACAATCTGGACTTGTATGACCGGAAGACGCTCCTCAGTGCCGGTATTCCGAAGCGTTTCGCTGAACGCCTGCCGCCGCAGCGAAGGAAGCTGCTGGACAAGAACCAGCCGGACCCGTCAATCCTATTTTCGCTGTACTCGAACCCGAAACGCGCCCGATCCACAACGCAATAGGCGTTCCACCGCCCCGACCCCCTGTTCCCCCGAAAATAAAACGGCGAAGAGGTGGAAAAAGAGCGGACAGAGCTTCGTCTCCCCGCCATGAATCTGTTTCAGTTGCAGAACTTTTCGTTACTATTGTTTAAAAAGTTTTGTTTCACATTGAGAGCGCGCGCTGTGATCGAATACGAAGGACATTTATAGTTGTACACATACATATTTTGATATTTCGTAGACTCGGAAGAAGGATGTATAGGCGAAGAACATGTTTAGCATGTATATAAGATTGTAATTAATTTTAGCTAGCGGAACAACAACAGCCAGAGACAGGCCATGCGTATGTATTCTAAACTTCAGCTTACAGATCAGCCAGCGCACCCCACACCCACGCATCTAAACTACGTCGCCTAACACCCTACAGTATCTCACCACCATCCAGGTCGTCCCCCAACTCACTCGCCATATACCACGGCCCTGAAAATTGTTCACCCTTCTTTGAAAACCCAACACCCCCCCTTGCCCACTTTACACGCAAATCGAACCAATATGGAAGGCTACACCAAACAATTTCATATAGAGGGGGCCCCAAAGCCAACACCCCGATGTATTTTTGTCAAAGTGTACATAATACTTAGCGGTAGTAATATTTAATTAACATAAGACTCTCCATCATAATTGCGATATCATTGTACCAATGCAGTGCGTAGGGTACTGCCAGCCCCCGTGGCGAACGTCGGTTTGCTCGGATTATATATTATTACCCAAGACTAAATTTGGTTGAATTTAAGTTAATAAATAAATTTATAATGCAACACCATCACTCGGCATCGCCTCTAATGTTTCCGTACCATCCGCATCCTGGCACGCATCGCATTGTCCGCGGCGTAGTTGTCAATGACCTAGTTTTCCTTTCGGCACGTTCATGGCTTTGGAAGTCCTCGAAGGGATGGAGGACAAAGGCTTCGCTGAGTCATGCGCAATTTGCAATCCCAAAATGCACCCTGCCAGTTAGCCATGATTTTCGGCTAACTGCGTAGCAGCACCATGGGCCGAAGTACAGGTATTCGGGGCAATCAAGCGTTTTCAAATCCGGTGGTTGAAAACAAGACGACGACTGTTGCTCTGACCCTGCGGAGCGCGCTGATGCATCACGCCGACATGGGGGAGGGAGAGTGCAGTTTTTGCTGCGTAATAGATGGGTCCGTGACCTGGTTTTCGGCGATGACGTCACGGATTACACCTACAAATCATAGCTGAGCCGGAAGTTCTGGGCTGAAGGCGGAGATAATTTTATTTCTGATGGTGCTAATGTTGAGACAGCGATAAAAATAAAAATAAAATAAAGCCTGCATATTTATATCTTGATCTATATCAACTTAATTTTGAGTCGTCATAAGAAAAAAAAAATATACAAGACTAATACACAATACAACAATATTTATAGAGACACAAATATAATCTTGAAATCTTCCATATATTTATGGCTTACAATTTCTAAATAATTTGTTATTCGTCCCTTCTTTAAATATTGCAATAATTATTTAAAGGGTTTTATTTCCAAAAAATTTAAATGCACAATGCTTGTCTTATGTTCAAAGTAAATATTTAATGACTTCCCGAATTTGTAATATTTTTAAAAATTAAAAACTAAAAAAAAAAAAATGCCACAGCTTATTTCAACCAGGTACATTCTTCAAACTATACATAGTGCTTAATGGCTAAAAAAAATGTTTTTGATATTTGTTATGGCCACCTTTATTGTCCACAACCATTTTAAGTCCTCTTGGCACCGAATCCTCCAACTTTTAAGTGGTTTTTGGGGCAATTTTTCCCACTCCTCGGCGAACGATTTTTTTCCTTTTTGTCCTTTTTGTTGGATATTTTCCATTTTCGGATGTTTTTATCCAAAATTCCTCACGCATTTTCAATGAAATTCATGTCGGATGACTGTACTGGAGACTGCGTAACGTGTGGGCAGTTCCAATAAAGCCAAGCTTTATTATGTTGTGGTTCATTGTCCTAATAGTACCGCACAAATTCACAAATTCCCAAATCCTTCGCGCTTTCGAGATTTTTTTTTTTTTTTCAAAGTCTCGAGGTATTGAGTTGTCTCCATTTTTGGTTCAAAAAAAATCCAGATTCCCAACACCTAGTACTGCCGACATACAGGCCCAACCATTACGCTTCCCCCTAAAACACCGTATGTATTTACGAAGGTGTCAATGCCGTCCGATCCGGCCCGCCGACATAGTATATATCAGTGAGGATATTCAAAAGACTATATGCACAGTTTCATTCAGATAGCTTTATAATTGAGGGACTAGTTTGCGGATATGGCTAGATCGACTCGGTTGTTGATGCTGATCAAGAATATATACACTTTATAGGGTCGCAAAGGTCTCCTTGCGGTTAATAAGTTGATGAATAACGTAGTGGAAGCAACGATCTTAACAGGACCTTTCAAAACTGAGATGTCTTTATTCGTTGGATACCCCTGATCCCGACTGATACACCGTTCCAATTAAAAAGAGCAGTTTCCCATTCTATTGGCATTGGCAATGACCATTAATAAAGCTCAGAGTCACTCACTGGAATTGTGTGGCTAAGATATGGATTTAGTTATAATCGAATAATTAAACCTGTGCGGTGAGTAAAATGTTGGGAAGCTCTCCAACTTGTTTAAATTTACCGCCATTGAAAAGCCATTCACACCGCAACGCCTCCTCCTTATCAGCTGTGACCAGTCAGCGCTCAGAGTGAATGTTGTTTTCGTTGTTTTTCTTTTTTCCACATTAAAAACATAAAAAATGCTAAAACCCAAAGCATTGACGCAGGTGCTCAGCCAGGCCAACACCGGGGGCGTGGAGAACACACTGTAAGCTGCACCCACCTGGAGGGATCCACTAACTTCAATTTCCTCGCTCTTCCACAGCCTGCTTAGCCAGGAGGGCGCTCTGCTAGCTTACTCCGGCTACGGGGACAAGGATGCACGAATTACGGCCGCCATTGCCAGCAACATCTGGGCGGCCTACGAGAAGCACGGAAGGAATGCCTTCCGCGAGGACCGCCTAACCTTTGTGCTGATTGACTGCGAGAACGGGCATGTGGCCATCACCCAGGTACGTGCTTGATCCTATCTCCCATAGAACCGAAGACTTACTTGAATTGTTGCAGGTTGCCAGTGTGCTGCTGTGCCTGTACGCTAAGCAGACCGTGGGCCTGGGTCTGCTCAAGCAAAAGGCCATGTCGCTGGCCTCGTATCTGGAGCGCCCGCTGAAGCAGATCTCGGCCTCATAAAGATAAAGCGTTGATGCGATATAGCAGATTGCGAACTGAATATGTTTATAAGTGTATGCATAAATAATGAATTAAATTGGTAAAAAAGATATCCTTTGCTTCCTCCAAGTCCCTTTTCATAACTTTACTTGGATTTTAGATAGAGACGGTCAGGTGTTTATTATTCTGCAAGTTTTGTTCACATTAATTAAGATATATGTAAGGGGGAAAGAAAATCAGATTTTTGACTTATTAACTAAGTGTATGCATGCGCCTATTCGATGGCATATAGCTTCAGGGTGCGGTCCATGCTGGTGGAGGCGAGGTATTGCGCGTGCTTGCCGAATCGAACGCCCGTTGCCAGGGCTGTGTGGTCGTTGAATACCTTCAAGTCCTGCCACTGTTTGCATAGGTAGATCCTGAAAATAAATAGGAGGAAGCGTTAGCAAAGGCTTGGCAACAGGAAAAATCATTGCGAAAAAATGCGAAAATTCAAGCGAAAGGTGTACCGCGAATATGAAAGTAAGTTGAAAACGAAGAGTGCCTATTTATCACTAATTCCGTGCTATACCAGACTTCGTGAGGCCCAAGACCCATGTGGAGCCGGAACCACCGAAGCCCATCAATTTGACCATTGAGGATTTTAATGCGGTAGGAAATTACGATGTATTGGCTTCAGCCTGCGCTCAGTAATCCCTCTTTTCCAGCGCGGCGAAATAGCCAATCCTCGTGCTCCTTGTGTGGTGACCACCATCGATCCTGACTACATAAAAGATGCCAGTTTGCAGCGCCTGGCCCGAAAGTTTCGCATGAAAACGTAAGGGATTCAAGAACACAAGGCACACATTACCAATTCCTTGCGTTTCAGGGACATTCTTCTCCTGCGAGAGATCACGCGCAACAGGTTCATGTACTATGCCACACAAGAGCTATTCCTGGACCGAAAGCGCGAGAAGGAGCAGCAGGATAGCCTGTACAAGAAGGCCGAAGAGTTCCACAAGTTTGCCGAGGATTCACTCAAAAAGATGGAGGCGGAGGAGTTCAAGAAAATGCTGGAGGCCCAGGAGAAACTAAAGGCACTGAAGGCGAGCAAGGTGGCCGAGGAGCTGAGCGAGGTTAAGTTGGAGCACCAGCGCGTCCTGATGGAAGTCCAGGAGGTCTACGGCCGCTTTCAGTATTTGCTCAAGCTGATAAGCTACTTTGACGACACGGTAGAGGAGGAGCAGGTCGAGGAGGAAGGCGACGGCAATGGGCTTGTGATGCCGCCCGAAATTGCGAACATGGAGATAACCGAACGGCATCCGGCGGGACTGCAGCAGGTGCGCCAGATCCAGGCGTACATGGAGAAGGTGGTGAGACCCTATTTGGCCAAAAGGAATCACCTCAATGCGGAGATCTGGATTCGCGGTTACGAGAGGAACCGCCTGAAGGTCTCCAACTACAACAGGCGCTTCACACATCTGGCCATCTTGAACCACATTGTGGGCATCCTTCACGACAGGTCCCAGAAGACGTACGAGCGACAGGTGAAAGCCAATGTCTTTCTCAAGGATCCAGCCTTCCTGCAGCGACGTGTGGCTGCCCTTCAGGAGCGCGCCAAGGGATTGCTGGATGACTACGAGCACAGCTACTGCAGGGAGTGAGTTCAGATGGCCTTGGTCTTGTAGTTTCTATAAAATCTCTCACTTGTATCTCGCAGCAAGCTGAACATCAAGTTAAACAGCGTTGTACCCGTAATCCTGAAGCAAATTCAAAACAAAGTTCAGCCGGAACAGAAGAAACAAGTGGCAGAGCCGCCGCCAAAGCCAGTGGCTAAGAAATCATCTAAGCAGTGGCGTACTCTCGAGGATATGCAGGCTCCACCGCCGGCGCCCAAGTCCACCTACGAGGACGAGCAGGACACGACGTTGGCCAAGGTGGAGAAGATCCAAGCCCATGTTCTGGTAAGCTTAGTTCTTGCGCTTTTCCCTGGGTAAAGTTTATAATCGAATGTTTTCCACAGGATCTCTTGGCCAAGTTGGATCACATAGAACCAAACAAGCTGCGCAGCGTGGAGCAGCAGGTGCGTCGTCGCATGGCTGCAGAGAAGGAGATGTCGCGTCGGGCTCTGGTCAAACAGAACCGCCTGCACAACTGGATGGCCCATTTCAAGAAGCATCATCAGCTGCAGGTGGAGCAGCGAAAGAAGAACAGGGTCTAACTAACTACATATTTCATGCAACAATTAAACAGCTTACAAAAACAAATATCCAATAAAATAAATATACAAATATGACTTAAGGTGACAACTCACCTGACATCGGTGCCGGCAATCGCCAGGTAAGTGCCGCTCTGGTCAAAGCACAGATCCTTAACCTCGTAGCCATCGTCCAGCTGGATCGTCTTGAAGTTCTTCAGCTTCCGCAGATCCCACAGCTTCACGCAGGCATCATCCGCGGCGGTGGCCAGATAGTAACCGTTCTCCGAGAACGAAATGGCCGAAATGGGGCCCGTGTGGCCGGGGAAGTTGGCCACGTTGCTCTGCTCCTTCAAATCCCAAATCTTGACCTGTGAGTCCACGGTGCCCGTGCCAAAGATCAGGCCGTCGGGATGGAACTGTGCCGTCGTGAGACCCACTTCAGCCGTGTCGATTACCTTGGTCAGCAGACGGCCCGTGCGTATGTCCGAGAAGGCCCAGTGCTTGTCCGATGAGGTGGAGAGCAAGTAGTCGCCAGTGGGATGCAGGGAGAGTCCCGTAACCGGCCCCTCGTGGCAGCGCAGGAGCAGCTGCGTCTGCGAGGTGGGCACGTGCCAGATGCGTATGTTCATGTCCGGTGATCCCGTGATGACTGTATCCTCGTTCGGGTGATAGATGACTTTGGTGATCTTCTTGGTGTGTCCCTTTAGAATGGCCACCACCTGCTCGGTGTCCTTGTTGAATACGGTGGCGTTTTTGTCGTTGCCTCCGGTCAAAATCTTGCTGTGATCGGCGCTGTTGATGTCCAGGGCCAGGATGCCGGGTACCGAGGCCGAGTGCAGGCCGGGATGCGAGGCGACCGTGAGGAAGCTCTTAACCTGATCGGCGGTAACCAGATCCTCGGGCACGGTGCGTCCGCGCTTCTTGCGCTCCTGCGTCAGCACCGTCGCCTTGTCCTGCAGCTTCTGTATGACCTCTGCGCTCATTCCCGCCTGCTCCATGGGATGGGCTGCGGCGCCGCCGGCCTCGGAAGCCAAAGCCGGCTGTGGAATCGCAGTCGGGGCACTGACAATGCCCGCCTGAGGCTTCAGCGTGGCCAGAGCCTCGCGTGCGGCGGCCACCTCCTTGTTTAGTCGTGCAATAACACGGCAGGCGGCATCATGTTGGTACAAAGCGTGCGACAGCTCCTGGCGCGTCGTCTGCAGCTGCTGGCGCTGTGTGAACGAAGTTATCATCAAGGCGTCCCACTCGTCCTGCATCGTCTTGAGTGTAGCCGGTATGCTGGTGGCGCTCGGGGGCTTCGGCTTGACCACAGCCGGCGTCTTGATCTCGATCAGCTCCTCCACCTTTAGCTCCTTGCCGCTGATCGGGTCGCAGCCGTTCTCCAGCAGATACTTCTCAATGACCCTCTTCTCGAAAACGGCGCCCGAATGCGGGGACACCACGGGAGTCTCGGGCACTTCGTTTGAGACTGCAAAGAGAAAATCGCGTCGCATGAGCCAAAGTATCGTTGGAAGCCACTCCCAGTACTTACGTGCGCAAACCAAAGCCATTGCTGTATGTGTTTCTGTCGCCGGTCGCGTAATATAGTCGTTAAATTAACTTTTTCACACGTTTTTTCTCAAATTTGTCGGCGAAGCCGCTTCCTAGATATGCAAGACCTTCGATATTAGTATCGATATATATTAGTACCGATAGTACTCTCTACCGATAGACATTTGGCGTTACCACACCTTTTCTGTTTTTACCAATAAAAAAGAGTTGGCAGCACTAGCACCTTGTGTTATTTAATGTTTACCACAACTTAATTCACACAATTACGGCCAATAACCGGATCAGAGAATGCTGAAAACCCTTTCACGGTGGCGCCTGGGCAGCCAACTGCTGCGATCTGCCGCCCAAACAGTGCGACATGCGTCGGATGCCGCGGAAAACTCCTTTGCCGGGCCGGAGGATCTCTCGAAGAAGTTCGTAAATCCCTTTTCCCAGGCGGCACCGGCGGCTAGTGGGGCGATAGAGGAGACCAAAGAGGACCGGGAGAAGCGGTTGAAGGTACTGCAGCTGGAGGTGGACATAGCGCACCAGGAGGGCCGCCGGGTGCCGGCTTTGAGCTTCATGCAAGACCACCACTGGGAGCACGTGCTGACGCTGCCCACGAAGTCGGCGCGCATCAAGTACTTTGCGTATCTGTGGCAGATCGAGATGAAGAAGGAGTCGGAGCAGCGCAAGAGGGCCCAGCGGGCGGAGGACACCCAGCAGCGGCTGGCGGAGGTGCGGAAGGAGCGCGAGGAGAACACGCACATTATCTACGGCCTGGGCCACACGTCCATGTTCCTGCGCATCTACGACTCGACGATCAATCACTGGCAGAACAACCGGCTGACCAGGGCCATGCAGTTCGCGCCCAAGATCGTGATGGACTGCTCCTACGACAGCCACATGAATCGCCGGGAGGCGACCTACGCCGCCAAGCAGCTGATGCTGTGCTTCGCGGAGAACCGTCTCAACGACGAGCCCTTCGACCTGCACTTTTGCAACGCCCAGCTGGAGGGCTCGTGCATGCAGGGCCTCAAGCGATTCATCCCCACCATGCTGAATCCAGAGTTCCCGATGAACGTGCACACGCAGTGCTTCACAGAGCTGTTTCCCAAGCAAAATCTGGTCTACCTGACGCCCCACTGCCGCGAGGATCTGGTCACTTACAATCCGGATGACATCTACATCGTAGGCGCCATGGTCGACACAATGAACAACGAGCCCCTGTCGCTGGCCAAGGCCAAGCGAATGGGTCTGCGCATGGCGAGGTTGCCCCTGGATCGCTACCTGCAATGGGGCTCCGGATCGGGCAAGTCCCTCACCCTCAACCAGATGATCAACATTATGCTGGACCTGAAGAATACCGGCGACTGGGAGGCGGCGCTGAAGCATGTGCCACGGCGCAAGGTGGTCCAGGGCTCTGAGTTCCAGCAGCGAAAGGAAAGAGACAGCTGGTCGGTGGGAACGCGGGCGAGGAAGCTCAACATGCGAGTCGATCACTTGCTGGACTACGTGGATGACCGGCGGAAAGTAACATCTTTTGAGACGCCAAAGAAATTAAGAGAGCGTCGGGAGGGCATGGAGTTTCAACTGGACACCTGGGCGACGGGAAAGCAAAAGAAAAAGCAGAGAAACAATTAAAGCTACACGTTATTATTGCATATAGTATTCGAGCTTTATTTTATTTGACTAATGAGAGGAGGAGGAGGAGGAGCAGGAGTCTTCCTTTTCCTGGAGCGGCTCTTCGGGATCTGCTCTAGGTTCTTCAACCTCTTCGGATTCCTTGTGCTCTTGATTAGATTCTGGCTTTTTATCTTCCTCTGCTTGGAGTATCTCTTCGGGATTCACGTTGTTGATTTCTTCTGCAGCTTCTGGCTCAATGTCAGCCATAATCTCGTTAAGCGTAAGACCCTCTACTTCGTACTCAATTGGGGGCTCAGGTTCTGGCTCATCCTGAGCCTCGTCTTCGGCTGCATCCTCCACATCCTCCTTGTCAGTCTTTTTGTATTTGAGCACCATGTTCTTGGCATTGATGGCCTGGTAGTTGATGGACGCCTTCAGACCAGCCTGCCTCATCATTTCTTTGGCCTTGGTCTCGTACTCCTGCACTTGCTCCCTGCGCTCTACGGTGAGAAGCTTGGTTTCCAACACCATAAGAGCCTGCGTGCGCAGAGCCTTAAAGAAATCCTGACTCAGGAACGTGAAGTAGTTGTAGGCCACATAGACGATATCGAACATGTTATTCCAGCGAGCAGCGCCCTGCTGCAGCTTAACTATTTCTGTGGGCGACACATAGTGCACGGTTATTCCGGGCATAGGGATCCAGGGGCGGTCGTAGGTGGTCTGCCCGTCGGCATCCGCCTCCTGGTGAGTAAGCAACGGCGTCATCAGCAGCTGAACCGATCCATAGCGACGAGAGCGCGTGGGATCGTGCTCGTAGGGCGTCTGCGTCTGAAGCTCGTGGAAGAGCTCCATGAGATTCCGCTCGGTTACATCGGTGGCCCTGTAATCGTTTTCCCCATGCACTGAGTTATGCATGCGCTCCTCCGAGCTGCGCAGTCCGAAGCCACAGAAAGGCCCTGTCTGGATGTCGCCCACATAGCCACGGTGCAGCAAGGTGTGCCCATTGCGCACCAGTCCGGCAGCCAGCGTCTTGTTTGGCTTGCACTGCTCGTACTCCGGAAAGACGAAGGCCACACCGGACTCGCGCCAGTAGCGGTACTCCTGCGAGCAGATCTGCTCGCCACCGCGACTCTTGAGGGTCATGCTCAGGTCCCAGTCGAAGGCCCCGTTCCGATGGTCATACCGGGAGCCCAGCAGAGCCCTGGATCTCTGCTCCCAGTAGTTTGTCACTTCATACACATACCACGGCTGCGGCTGCCAGAAGCTGAATGCCATCTCCAAGCCATCGCGCTCCTTGTACTTGAGGCCATCGATATTCAACATGGGAGCCAGGCGCTGCAGCTTATCATTATCGGTGACGATCTGGAGCAGCGTGCGTCCCTTGGCGGCCATGTAATGGTGGGAGGTGGGACGGATCACCGCGTTACCGTAAAGGTCCATGAATAGATGTGCCTTGGACACCAAGCTAAAGGACTCCGGATCCTCCAGGGCTATGCCCAGCAGCAGCATATTCCTGGCTATGATCTCGGCGCAGCCATCCAGCACGTATATGTTGAGCTTGGG
>VNKB01015209.1:0-18383 GCA_008042735.1 Drosophila leontia
TTGATCAGCACAAAAAGCGGAGTCGATCTAGCCATGTTTGGAAGAAAAACATTTTTCCTAATTTTTTTTTGTATTTTTGGGGTCTTAAAATGGTTCATTGTCACAGAAAAAATTAGCAAAAAATTTAACATCTTAAAATGTGAAATATAGTAAGCAGAGTTGTTTATCTGGAAAAAACTAGCACAGAAAAACTTTCCGAATTGAATTTGATGCTTTTTTGGCTTAGTTATGATTATTTTTTATAAAACAATTACCATTTAAAAAATATAAAAATATTAATTTAAAAACAGTACATATTTCAGATCTTCTTGAAGGGTTTATATGATTTTAGTCAGTGAAGGAGTCGTTTCCAACCCTATAAATCATATATATTCTTGATCAGCACAAAAAGCGGAGTCGATCTAGCCATGTTTGGAAGAAAAACATTTTTCCTAATTTTTTTTTGTATTTTTGGGGTCTTAAAATGGTTAATTGTCACAGAAAAAATTAGCAAAAATTTTAACATCTTAAAATGTGAAATTTAGTAAGCAGAGTTGTTTATCTGGAAAAATCTAGCACAGAAAAACTTTCCGAATTGAATTCGAATTGATTTTGGCTTAGTTAGGATAGATTTTTGATTGGACGACAGATCCTATGGCAAACTGCAAGGGTATACAAATTTCGGCTTCACGAAGGAGTCGTTTCCGACCCTATATATTTTCTTTTTATTATTATTATATTTTACATATTTTTATTATTATTACTTTAATAATATTTTTTTTCGTGTGTAAACCAACTTGGCCTGCTGATTGTGGTACTCGCTTTGTCTTCATTGTTGTCGTCGTGTTAAATGCAATTGCTTTAATGTTGCTTTTGTTGCTCTCTGCGATGACATCACGCATTTGTTTGCATTTGAATTGCAGTTTTTATTTTGAAAATTTCCCCACTTTTTTTTTCCTGTCTCTCTTCATTTTCCCTAAGCCCATTTTCCCCCCGCCTGTGTGCGGTTCCACAAATGATTCATAAATGGTGTCCCATTGTTGTTAGTTACAATTGAACTCAATTGGTTGGAGATACACATGAGAGCAGCATGAGTTGAGCAGCAGGGAATTTGAAAAAAATATATTCTCAAATTGTGTGTTAATTAGATTTGCCGTAGATTCTTCAGATCTCGAGTGTGTGTGTAGTTTTCTTTTCTCCCCTTTTTTGGTTAAGCATAATTAACAAGCCACTTGACACACACACAGCAGCGAGGAGCAGCCCCCTCAAATCACACCCATCCATTAAACGAACCCAATAAATATGTCTTAATTTTATAGGGTATTCTAAATTTGATTTTAGGTTCGTAACAGACTGCAAAACATTCTAAATAAATAAATAAAATATATACTTAAGTGTAAAGTCTGCAGTATTTTTTCTTATTTTTCTTTACAAGTTAAAGTTGTTTAAATCAATTATTACAAGTATGTGGACATTTTAGAACCCGAGAACATTTTTTTCTGTGTCGTTTCCTGTCTTCAGTATTTAATTTGATTCAACTGAAAGAAAGAAAAAAAAAGATCTGCTTGATATGGGCATATGAACCAAAAGATGATCACATTTTCTTCGTGACTGTGCTTTTTTCATTCTCTGCTGTCGCCTCAATAATATACTTTTTCGAAAGTTTTGTGGGTGTTGTTAAATATGTTAATGGGTGCCCCATAGACCATGTCATTCTGGCCAGCAGGTGGGAAACCCTTTTTACGAGGGAGAAAAAGGCCTTAAGGTTGCACTTGGCTAAGCAAAAGTCCACTCCCCGTGTCAGTTTATTTTATTTATATTTATGTTTTTATTTTACGCACGTAACTGTGCCGACTGACCTTGTGGAATTAAGTATAAAAAATATATGCAGACAAACCCCAAAAAAAAAGGTTAAAAAACCATAAACAACAAATAAAAAATGAAATACTTAATTAATACATGTTTTTAGCTTTTATTTTTATTTTTTAAATAAATTCTAGAAAAAAATCGTATATTTTAAAAGTATTTTTTATATATTGATGCGTGTTTTTGGGTCTTTGACTTTAGTTACGCTTTGCAGATGATTTTAATTCACAATTTACACAAAAAATAGTTTATTTCGGTTGGCTGGCATAATTATGTTTGTATTTTATAGCCGCGAAATTAATACACATGTTGGCTGGCTGGCTAGCTGACTGGCAATTGTGTCAACCATATTATGCACATGACGTCTCTTGGCCTATTCGGTGCTGTTTTTGGCCCCCAGGTACAAACCGTTTTCAATGTGTTCCACATTCGCTTAATTTCATATTATTTGATGTGTCTCCCCCCGAAGGTCGTGAGTTATTTAAAGTACTCAAAAACGTGTAAACACGATCGTTGTGTATAAATATTTATCGTTTAAGGGCTTAAGATAGGGTTTGTGTTGCAGTTTTCAGATTTTTTTAATGCCTTTGTAATTTTTATATAATTTTTAAGGTATATTTTATTTTACGTGGCTTGAAAACTCTACTAAAATATTATTGTTGGATTCCCTTTAAGCCGGAAGTTCTCAATATGAAGAGTTTTAAAAATCCCCTTGTTCTGGTCACGTCCCCCAAGCCATGTTGGTATATGTAAATTCCATGCCGGCTTACATTTAGCATTTGTTTGGCTTTGAAACAGCAAAATGCCATTAGCAAAACGCCCTCGGACCACGCCCACCAGCAGCCAAACAAAAACAAAAAATTAAAAAAGAAACCTGTCCCTGGAATGCGTTAGATTTTGGCACTGAAATGGAGCCAAAATTGACAGGCAAAAAAAGCAAACAAACCGAGATTTTTGTTTTTGTTTTTGCTAATCGAAAATATTGACAGTTGGCCTGCTAATGCAGTGTTATTGTTTTTTTTTACACCAAAAAATAAAAAGTAATATAATTTTAAATATAATTTGAATTTCAATATATCTAATAATAGAAGTTTATTTATTTATTTATTACAATAATTAATCTTAATTATTATTAATGTTTTTATTATCAACATTTTCAATATTATGATATCCTAGAAATATTCATTTTTATAAGAATATCAATCATTCATGCATTCATTCCGACCCTATAAGTACATATATCCAAATGTATTTTCAACTACAACATTCTGTCTTGCTTTCCTTTCTGTGTAAGGTAAAAAGGGGGCTATATACCAGCTGTGTTTGCTCTTTATAAATAAAGTCAACTAAAAATGGCAATAATCATCATCATCAGAGCAAACTCATGCTAAAAGCAAACCATTTGTGGGGGATTTTCGAAGGGTGACGAGGCCAGGGGACACGATATTGTTCAAGATGATGAAGATTCTCTGCAAATATAAAGCGGGAAAAATAGGAAATTGTTAAACACAATTAAGGATTGCTTTGTTTTTGTTTATATTCAGAGTAAAGTACTCAATCTTATCCAAGTAACCCCTAAATGACTCATGTTAATAAATTGTAGTTCTATTAGGGTATAGCCCTTCCATTATCTTGTTTATAAAGGATCCAACATTATTAAGACTAAGCTTTAAGAAAAGAAGTTTAGGGAGCTATGAGCTCCATTAGGTTTCCATCCCAGGCTTTAATTTAACCAAATTTCAACATGGTTTTCCTGTTTAAAAAATTTTAAATAATATAAGCAAGCAAAATGTAATATCTAATATTTTTCCTAAAAAATTTAAAAGTAAAATATTTGCACGATTTTTATAAAAATTATTTAGATCCAAGTAAGAACCAAAAAAGTATGTTTGTTATCGCTACCGAGCTTTTACATAATGAAAGTTTTGCGGCATATCTACGGCTCTTTCGATGATTTTCCGTTGGCCTTTATCTTATCTGAATATGATTCGAAATACCTTTGTTGTTGGCAGTCATAAAAAAAAAACCTACAAAAAGTACAAAAAATCACAGAATGAAGGCAATTGTGGAACGCATCTGGTGGGAGGTGTGTGCTTTTCTGACTCACTTTGAATTGGCTTTTATTTGCTCCTCCAACCTACTAATTCCAGAGACCATTTCATTCATTTTAATTTTGCTTTTATTTTCCAACCATTTCCTTTCTTTCCACGGAGGTAATTTATTACACATCTCTTGTGGATATTTCTTTAGTTTTTTTGTGATGATGATGATGATGTTTTTGTGCCCAGTCACACACACATACACAGAATTCCGTTAAAAAAAAAAAAACAGCTCATAGTGAAAAGAAAATATATGAGAAAAGCTAAAAAAGCAGGCGGTACAAAATGCATTTCGTAATGTTTTGTTGTAATAATCCATTGATGATGATGATGCAGTCTGGGAATGATCATATCATCATTATGATTATAAAATGTAATGACTTAAAAAACAAGAAATAATCAAAGAAGCGTCTAGAGACGGAAAGCGAAAGGAGTTAAGAAATTCAGTTAAAAGCTGGATGAATGACAATGCAATTGAAAATATTACAAAATTTTGAAAATAGCAAAGGATCTTCAGTTCGCTTCATTGAATCACATTTTTGTTGCCCCGTTTTTAGGATATGTTGCCTGGCAGCTCTGAAGTTTCGAATACGTTATGAGCCTAATCAATCATCAACAATAAACAAATAAATGAAAAATGCGGCCTCTGATAACAGGGCCTAATACAACGTATACAGTAAAAACGTGTTGGAGCGGAAAAAAAAAGAAAAAGTTACAAAAAGAAGAAATAAAGGGGGGCTGGGGGAAGTCGCCGCCCTGGGCATTAAAAGTTTTCACTTTTATTTTTAGGGCGCGCGGAAATGGTTGCGTTTGAGGGATCTTCACATCGCCTACGAGGACGGTCGTCACCCCCCTCTTGAATATTTCACTAAATTTGGACCCCCTTTTTCTCTCTCTCTCTTTCCCTTTTTCACCTCATAACGGGGGGAAAAAAAGAGGAGGGGATTGAGTGAAGCAAACGAAGCTGAAACAATCCTAATTGGGTCATAAACACACTAAAAAAAAGCGTGTACAGATTATGTGGCGACCCCATGATCTTTATTATACGAAGGGGGATTTTGGGTGAATTTTAAAATCAATGTTGGTTGAAAAAAACTTGAATTGATTTATTGTTTTATGATTTTTAAAATGATTTTATAAATATTTATATTTTTTTCAATTATTATTACCACTGAACCCCCTTTGTTAAGATCCTGCATGGCGCCCCTGTTATATTCATCATAATCATGATCATGTCAGTGATAATTCATCGTGGCATCATGGCTCTTGTTGTTATTGGATTGAAGCAACGCGTGTGGTCAGAGATTGCTTCGCTCCACATAATGTGTCCACCAGTGGATAACTGGAAAATGGGAGTGCATGTTGTTGTTGTTGTTGTTCATTGCCTGATAAAGTTTTCAATATATAAACTATATACCATATTCATCCATACATACTCAATTTTCCATACTTTCTTGCCATGAGTTTGACTTGAGTTGCAGTAGTTTTATATGTTATGTTTATTTGTATATAGTTTCTTTATCAGTTACAAGTGCGTGGAGCTAGAGTCAGAAATGGTATTTCGATCCAATGGGGGGACTTGTGGTGGGGGTCAACTGGTTGACCACTCCGTCGCATATGACATCATTCGGAAGTAATAAGCTATAGCGGTAATAGGGACAGAGATATTGCTGCAGAATGTGGTCACTACTCACATGTTATTCATACTAAAAAGCTTATATTTTAGATTCAATAATAAGTACGCGTCATGAAAAATAAGACATGACCATATATTTTACGATGGTTGTGAAGATTTTATTTTTTTTAATATTTTTCCTGGAAAATTTTAAATGCTTTTTTTAAGTAATATTTTTGGTTGAATACTTTTTGTAATAATAAAAATAAACCCCTCAAATTTTTCTTCCCAACTATTTTGTGATAGTTTTGTTTTTGTTTTTCAACTGCTCCTGTCCCTCCACCCCCTACAACCCACTGCTTTCAATATTGCTTTCACCCCCTGTGCCCATTGACCAGCACGTGCTGGCTTCTCACTCACACTCACCCACTCATTATAAAGGGAATCCCCTGACATTTGCAAAAAAAAAAAAAAAGGAAAACCAATAACAATTATCGGACAGCTGCCAATGCATCTGCCAGGTGTGCGTGTGTGTGTAATTTTTTTTCTCACTCTCTCTTCCCTCGTTGCAGATGTCATTGACGAAAAAGGATCCGTCGCTGAGAGTCGCCGCCTCGGATCCGCATCTCGTTTCGTTGGGCGGCGGGCGACTGAGCACCGCCGTCACCATTCACTACATACACATAGGTGAGTGTGTGCTAGAGTTTAATTTTAATTGTAATTTCTAGTAAATATTATAAGAAACTAAGAATATATTATCATTTGTCTAGATAAGGATTCTATAGAGGTTTTTGCTAAAAATAATTGTTTTGTATAGAATTTATCATATTTTCCCCTATTTCTTTATTTTTTTATTTTTTCCCAATTTATTTATTAATTAATTTTTAAATGTATTATTTTTTCCCTATTTATTCCTTTATTTTATTTATATAATTTTTCATTTATCCCCTATTCATTTATTATTTTTTTTTTTAATTCATATTTTTCCCCTATTTATTTATTTACATATTTTCTTTAAGTTTATCAACTTATTTTTATAATTTTAAAAATTATACTATCACTTCATGATCGCATCTCTAGTAAACTTCGTGTCACGATCGCATCTCTAGCAGTAGAGTTCGTGCCGCTGGACACGCACTGTACTTTCCGCAGCCTCCTCTCCCCCTCTTTTGCACACATGCATACATACATTTGTATATGATTTCTGTTTTGGTTGACGTTTCGGCCACGCGTGCGCTCTTTCTTTCTCCCCCTCTCTGCCACTCCCTCTTTCGCTACCCTCCCACCCTGGCCAAGGTCAATTGTAAGGTACCAAATTGAGCAACAGAGAAGCACACAAAAAAAAGTCTTGCGAAAGAAAACGCATAAAAGGCAACAAGACGACGAAGCGAATGGAGAGCAAGACTCTGCGATAAGTTTCAGTCTTTTATTTTTGACGGCATCATGTACTATGGGATAAAAACGCTGAAAAAAGCTTCATTAATTTTAATTTTAAATATATACTTTAATTTTAATAAAGCACCAAAAGTATAGAAGGTTTTTAGCGGTATAGAATCCAAGTATAGACAAAGTCCTTAAAATTCAAATTCACTTGTTATTTTTTTTGTGTCTGGAAATTATTTTGTAATATTATTTATTAATACTAAATTTCAGCAAATATATAATATGTTTAGTTCCTTTATTTAAAACATGATTCCCACTGTAATTAAAACCTAGAGAAGCTGGACATATTTTGGAGAGAGCTTTAGTGCGAGATAAGAAACAAAATCGAAGCCGAAATATATTCCAAAAACCTCACAATATTAAAACACGCTTCGAGCGTGAAACGTTTGCTTTTAAAATCTTTGAGCTTTTTTTTAAGAAAAGAACAACACATAATTCTGAATTTCTGAACTTTTTAGGTGACACGACAATTGGATCGGCGGTGAGCTGTAGCATCTCGTTGAATGGAAGCGGCGTTCGTCCACTACATTGCACCATATACAGGTATTTATCTGTGATTTTATTTATAAACCAATTACATATGTACACAAAAAATTAATTAATTAATTAATAAAAAAATTAAATAAATAAATAAAATATATAAAAAAATTGAATTGAAAAATCCACAAAGACTAAGCTGTCTGTTTATTAATTTTCATGTTTTTCTTAAGCTCAGAATAACAAAATCAAACCAAAAACGTAAAATATATAAATTTAAATATAATAATTTATAAAATTTTAGTTTTACCTTGAATCATCTTCGAATTTGCTTGCAGGAGCGACGCTAACGAGGTGACTCTGGTCCCAGAACAGGACGCCCGTCTGCTCATCGACGGTGCTCCCATTCTGGAGGAGACAAAACTTAGCCAGGGGGCAATGATTACCATCGGTAATTCGAATTACCTAAGATTCAACAATCCGGACGAGGCGCAAATGATGCGCTCGGCGATGGGCTCCAACGAACGCATCTCGATGCCCCAAATCGATTTCACACAATCGGCACGGCAGGCCCACGATTTGAGTCAGTCCCTGGAGCTGGAATCCTTTTACGAGAGCATTATAAATCCGATAAATCACAACAACAACAACAATCATAATCCATCGGCATACGAACTGGATTGCCCCAAGGTCTTCTCCGCCGATCTTGTGACGGTCAACATGCCGGCCAAGGATGTGCTTGGCCAGAAATATGCCAGCTTTGCCCGCAATCTAGCCGAGAATCATCGCAACGAGAAGCAGCTGAACAATCAGTTTGCCAAGGGAGTGGGCAGCAATAGTGGCTATTGGAATGTGCCCAGCAATGCGGCGATTTACAAGGAACAGCAGCAGCAGCATCAGCATCAGCAGGCGCAACAACAGGCTCCAACGGATCACCTGCTCACCAAAGTCAACAACGATCGTTACGACAGATATCCCAAGACGGGGGGTCTTCAGATTTACTCCATGAATGGTGTGAATAATGAGATCAATAATGGCCCGATGCCGGGCTCAGTTGGAGGAGGTGGAAGTTCGAGTGGAGGAGGCGGAGGTGGAGGTGGAGGTGCTGAACTGGAGGACATGCTGAAGATCTGCACGGAATATGCCGACAGGAACAACTCCATGAATCATGGACATAACAATACCTCCAGCACTTCCTCTAGCATCACATCCTCGCCCATTGTCCAGAATCGGATCAAGACGAATGGCTCCTTGCCCAGGGACAAGAACAAGTCACCGTTTCCCACGCAACAGCCGAGTGGTTCAGGTGGCAGCACGGCCATGTTGAGCAGTTCCTCGGGCTACGAGAATGTCCGTTTGTTGGGTCCCAATCGTGTGGAGATCAATGGCCAGATACATGTGCCAGCCTCAGCTGTGGGCAGCTCGGGCAATGCAGGCGGCGGCGGAGGATCAGGTGGCTCTGGGGCCATACCAACTGCAGCTGTACGTGCCAGCCACGAGAATCTGGTGAATCCCGTGGCAGTGGGCAAATATGTGCCCCAGAGTCCAAGGACCAAGATTCGTACAAATTGCATGTCTCCGAAAAAGGAGATATCCTTTGGCAATGCCTTTGCCCTGGCCATCAGTCCGCCTCCGGCTCAGGCTCAGCCACAAGCTCAGGTCTCCTCTGCCCCCGTTGCCATACCCATTTGCAACATGGTGAAGCCACCATTGGCCCCCAAGCCGCCGGCTCCTAATCTGCAGCGGGACTACGAGCAGCTCTTCAAGTCCTTCGATCGCAAGCAGAAGCAATTGGATCGCCTGGTCTCGCCCAAGCCCAGGAGCAACAAGAACATCAATAATCTCACCCTGAACCTTCAGGCTGCTGTGGAGTCGCAGACGCAGTCATCACCGAAGCCCAGCCGAAAGCCAGCGCCAGCGCCCAGGAGCATACACTTGGAGCAACGCCAGCGGCGAGAGCTTATCCAGCGGCGCAAGCAAGTCAAGCGGGAACTGGCCGAGCTGCCGCCATCGTCTGGAGTGGACAATCTGGAGGTGGGTATATATATAATTCTGGGAATTCCTGGGAATTTTTGTGGTCATTTACAACTCTCTTCCTAGTTGGAAATGGATGAACAGCCGCTGGCTGCCACAGCTTCGCCTCGATTGCAGCTGCAGGCCTTGCAGCATCGTGTTCGCCGCTTGGAGGCCCAAAGGAATGCCACCAGGGTGATGGAGGAGAATCAGCAGGCCAAGCTGAAGCAGTCCATTGAGATGAAGCAGGATCAGCTGAAGAAGTAAGAATTTATCTAAAATAAAAAAAAAAACGTATTAAATCCTCCTGCTCCTTCCGCAGACTTCGAGCCATGTTAAAGCAGAAACCCAACAATGCCTGCCTCAAGGAGGAGCTGCAGCTGGTGTGCGAGTCCCTGGAGAGCGATCGCAAGACCTTTGAGGATCTGGAGTTTCAGTATTTCGAGGAGGAGTCCGAGCATCATGCCAGTCATGAGGAATTCAAGCGTCACGAGCAGCGTCTCACCCTTGAGGCTGAGCTGGCCGCCTTGCGCATACAAATTGGATCCAGTGAGGATGAGGAAGAGGAGCAGGAACCAGAACCAGACCCAACACCTCCGCCTTCGCCTGAAACCAGCAGCAGCAGCAGCAATCTAATCAATGGTGGTGTCATGTCGCAGTCTCTATTTGGATCCGCCGAGCTCCTATGTCCAAAGCTGCGCAATCACGAGGATCTAATGTCCAAGAGTGTCAACGAAAATATGTTTTATAATCATAAAATCGAGGCCACTGGCATAACGAGCACCCCCAAGCGTGTGCCGCTGCAGCTTTTCGAGAATATCGGTGGCAGTTGCGAGCAGATTAGCTTCAATCTATCGCTGCAAAGCGATCGATTCGAGGTGAATCCATTGGAGCGTCGTGTGCCCTCGCAGGATGACATCGATCGTAGCTGCAAGGTGGCCAATGATGCACCCATATCCACCAGTCAGGGTGCCAGCACCAAGATCTTTGACAGCATCAAGGAGATTGAGAGGAATCGTAAGCTTTTGCTGGCACAACAAGGTAGGGAGTTATACGAATATTATTTGTATTTTTAATAAATATATATGTTTTAATTTAAATTATATATATATTATTTATAAATACATATTTAAATTAATATTATATATATATTTTTTATAAATATATATTTTAATTAATTCTATATATATATTTGTTTTTTATATCTTTTAGGACATCAGGTGATTGAGCACGAGCGCCAGAAGATGTATGACCTAAAGAAGAAGAGCCACGATGAGGCCCGTACCCAGTACTTGCTCTCCACGCAGCAGCAGCAGCTGCCAGAATCGGATGCCAAGTAAGTTGACCCAACAACCTGACCCCCATTCACGCCCAGCTTCCTCTCGTGCTTCGAGTTAATTAGTTGAACAGACCATCAAGTTAATGCACTTTGCGTTCAGCTGGCACTAGGCTGCAGGCTTTGAAACTTCAATTTCAACTTTAATATATTTATTTTGTAAAAAAAACATAATCAATAAGGGGCTTAACTTAATGAATAATTTGCAGTCATTATTATTCAATCTATTGGCTTTAGTTTATAAATTGTCTAACTATATAAATTATCTATTATCTTATCTTTCACTTTGTCTAAAAATTGATGGGTATTGATTTATATTTATATGTATTTATTATTTAGTTTAAATAAAGTCTTTGGTGAATTCACTTTTGATTGATTTGGATTTAATTGAATTATTTTAGGCTTATTTATTATTGATTAACGTTATTTATTGATTTTTTTTTACAAAATTGTAAGAGGTCTTATTTAATATTTATTAGCATTATTATTTTTATTTTTTATTTCGATTTTAAATTTCATTTTCAATTTTATTTTTGTTTTATTTTTATTTTATTTTAATTTTGTGTTTATATATATATATATATATATATTTTTTTGTTGTATATATTTTTATTTTTGTATTTATTTTTTTAATATTTTTTTTTTTTTGTATTTAATTTTTTTTTATTATTATTATTTATATATACATTTTTTAATTTTATTTCATTTATTTGTGTTTTTATTCTATTTATTTGTATTTTTATTTTTGTATTTTTTTTATTTATACAAAAATAAAAATATTTTTGTATATTTTTTTATTTTAATTTTTGTATTTTTTTTTTTATTTTCATTTTTGTATTTTTGTATTTTTTTTTTTTTAATTTTATTTTTATTATTCTTTATTTTTGCATTTTTATTATTATATTTTCCCTGTTTTTTTTAACCTAAAAAATACATACTTTTTAGCATAGCATATATTACACGTTCTCATCAAGAAACCTCATTAGTCTCCATTTTGCCACCTTGCTTTATTTATTCAACTTTAAAATTCACAATCAAAGTATCATTTATTCTCCTTTGTTGACTAGTGTAAAATAGAGATGCCATTTGGCTTGCTCATTGAACTCCCGCCTCTCTATAATTAATCAATTTTCGTTGCTAATAACTAAACAATGTGTGTGTCCCCTCGACGCTGTCACGCTCCCAAACCTACTCCCTCCTTCCACCGGAGGAGAACCGGTCTTTGAAATTTGAATTGAAAACTGAAAACCAAACAAAAGCTATGACAAATAATAAACTTTCAGCGATTGGAGTTTTATTTTTAATGCACACTATTTGCCGATCAAGCGACGTCATCTCTCTTTTATATATATTTTTCGGTATTTTATATTACACAGAAAAATATATTTAGAGGATTTTTTAAACGAATTGAAATTATTTAAACATATTTTGAAATTAAAACTAATTGATTGTTAGCTTGATTTTTTTATACATTTTTTATATACATTTTATTTAAATTTATATTTTATTTAAATTTATATCTGCAAAAGTAATAAAAATATGTAGTATCAAATATTTAAAAATTACTGTGATGTTACTGCTATTTTTGTAATTGTGAAAATGCTAACCGATAAGGTTGCCGGCGCGCCCTATTTAGGGCTGAATTAACAGACACAAAGGACACAAAGGGGTAAACAGCACTCCCCGTATGCCTTAATAAATAAATTAATAAATTAATATTTATATTAATTTAAAGAAGAAATGTATATTTTTTATATAATTTTTTTTTTTTAACTTAAACGTCTTAAAAGCTGTTTTTTGTAATTTAAAAAATATATATATTTTTATATATATCAGCAAAAGTAGTAAAAATATGTATATTATATTAATTTAAAGAATATATTTATAATAATTCCTAGACTTTTCAACTTATTTTTTGATATAAGTTCCAGGTATATTGCCTTTTCATTTCGTTCAGTGTAGCGCTGCTGATAAACTTATCAGCTGATTGCGTCTGTGGTTGTCTGTGTGTGTTTGCCAACTGTCGTCGTCTGTGTGCACTGTGCTTTGGCTTGTGCATCCACAGTCACATTCCGGTCGCCCGCTTAGTCAGTTTTCGGTTTTCTTGGGTCTTCACTCCTCGATCTTGTCGGTCTTTATCCATATTTTCCATCTTTAGTCTCCAGTTTTTAGTTTTTTAAATTTACCTTTTCAATTGAAAACACTCGTAATCCAAGTTAAAATTTGAACACCGCCCCGGGAATGAGTCACCCAAGGAAATAAATACAAAATGTATCGAATCAATGCGATGATTCCCTGCTGGTATGCTGATAAAAAACAAGTAGTTTATCCAGTAATTTTTATACCCTTCGGGGCAAGGCTAGATCAAGTTGGCTGGTCTTGGTGTGAAAGTGATTGTGAATTTAGAGAGAAAGACCATTTAATAATAATAATATATACAAAATATATACCCAAACCTATAACCATATATACCTAAAACCATTATCTATTTGTGTTTTTTATTTATATATTTTTTTTATTTGTATCTTTTTTTTCTTGCAGCGGCGGCAAAGATGCTCATCTATTTGAGAAGTCCGCCGAGATGCAAAAGCTCAGCAGCAAAGAAAACGATGATACACCTGAGCAGCAGCAGCAGCAGCAGCAGGTACAAAAGGCAAATGGCGACAAGGAAAACAGAAAGTCAACCGGCAGCAGTCCAACAACAACAGCAGCAGCAGCATTATCAACGACACCGCAACAGGTGAGAAAATCTAATGAAAAACACACACACACTGTGGCTGTGGGGGGAAAACTTGACCCCAAAAGCAAATTGATGACCTAGGCCAAACAAAAAACGAAAGCAAAGCAAACCAAAGCTTTTTCTGAATTGTTTATTCTTTTGTAATTTGTTTTTCTTCCCCTCCTACACCTTTCGAGGCTTCCGGGAAATTTTTCGAACGTAAATGGAAAACCACATTTGATAAGCTATTTCCTTTCTTGACATATAAACAAATAGAGAGCGAATTCTGTGGATGGAGTGCCGCCTTAAAAATCTGTTTTGCCATTTCGCAGATTAATGATTAATGCTGGCATTAATTTCAGGAAAAGTTTATTGTTTTTTCAAGGAAAAGTGCAGTATTATTCACCGATTCGGAGGCGATAAGAAGTGCGATACGGTTGCAATGTTGTTAATGTCTGTTAATGGTAGTCTACTCTACATAGATAAGGAGATACGTAGAAATAGGGGGATCCACTAAGGAAACCTGCTGCTGAACCTTGATAGCAATTTATAGAATAGATTTTTATTTATTTTGTATTTTTTTTATAATTAATTAAAGCTAAGAAAAGCCAGCAGTAGACATTTATCCATACAATATTATTACTAAGAGCGGTTACAAATTTTTATGGCGGTTACTAATATTTTTTTAAATTTATTTAAGCTCTTAAGAGATTTTTCAAGTTTTTTTTTAAACATTTTTAATTTATTTTTAAAGAAGTTTTTTTTTTTAATACATAATTGGTTTATATTTTTTATTCAGAGTTTGCGGTTAATCAAATGTTGCTATTTTATTATAAATAAATTACCTATGGCTCTGAATTAAATTTTGCATTGCTTAATATTTTAGTTTGTTTTTATTTCCCTGGAAAATGTTTTTCTTCGAATTTTTTGTTTTTTTTTTATTGAATTTGCTTTCAGAATTTGAAAACAAATAAATTTCTTTCGTATTATTAATAGAGTTTGCATAGATATGGTTTTTTATTTATTTATTTTTAATTTAAAGGGTTTTTTTATTTATGTTTTTATTTATTTATTTATGTTTTTATTATTTAAAAAATTATTTTTTTTATTTATTTATTTATTTTTTCTTTATTTTTTTTTTTTTATATTTTTATATTTATTTATTATTTTATTTTTTTTGTTTAGTTATATTTAATGCATTTCGAATTTAGTTTTACATTGAACCACCCTAATATTTAATTCACTGATTTAGCCAAGTTTATATATTCTCACTTTGGACATAATCAAGATCACTGCTCATAAAAAGCTATTTAAGTGGCAAGAAAAGAGCTTTAAGGAATTGGTCTAAGAGTAAAAGAGAAGAATTCCTAAACCAGTGAGATAATAGATCTTAGAGAGCGTGCGTACACTCTAAAAAATAAATAAATATATGTATATATAAATAAATATATCAAAAATACATAGAAAATAAATATACATATCTACATAAAAAAAAATATTAAAAAAAAAAAATTATTTTTCTAAGGTATAACTTTCTTAAGATGACCTTAGGTGCTTAGTTTTCACTATAAGAAATAGGGAAAAATATAGAGAAACAATTCACGGTTGCCACAATAATAATTTTCAATTTATTTTGATTTTTTAAATTATTGAAAAGCAGTTAACATCAGTTTTACTTAATAAACTTGACAGAAAATAAGAGATTTAGTAAATATAACTTTTACCCCTTTTCCTTTGATTTATATTAATTTTTTTTTTTAGTATTCTGTACTAATCTAAGCTTTACTTCTTAACTTTCCTTTCTCACCTTTTATTTTTGGTTTATGATTTTATCTTGATGATTTTTGTGGTCAATGAAATATGGGGATTTCCATGATTTGTTTGGGTTTTTCTGTTCCTCCTTTTTTTCCCCCAAGTATAAGAGTGTACACTTCTCAGTGGCCATTGATTGAGCATTTCGGATGACGATCAAGAATCTATCGCCAGCTCGTTAGTCACGAGTTGTTGGCCGCCTCGGCATTTGCTGTCCGTTTGCTGTTTTATTTTTAAGACCAATGTTTATTTTAAAGAAGAGAGGAGCAGGCCCCACCGACATCATCACCCCCCCTCTGGCAAGTTGGGATCGCTCAATTTGGCTCTCCATTGCCCGATTCTATATGGACTATACACACTTATTAATAAGCTTTAATATTTGCTGGCGGTCTTTGTTTTATTTTGTTGCCTCAGTTAAGCGTTACGTGTGCTGTTGTGTGCTGTTGTGTGTTGTGTTGTGTTTACGTGCTGTGTGCTCTCGTTCTCCTTGATTATTTTTCGCATATTTGTTTACACGTTTTCCAAACTGGCCAATAGACCATTGGCCATCGTTATCTTTCCTTCCATTCGCCACAAAAATCCGCGGCCCATTACGGGTATATTTAATTACCTCGATCGAGATCCCGATCCTCGCCGCGTCTATATCTTCTGGACAATGTTCATGTGCGCCTCGTTCGAGATACGCTGAGTAAAAGCCAGCAACATCATCAGCATCATCATCATCTGTTTGGTTGGGGAGGCGCAGAGTAGCAGTCGGAAAATTGGAAAATACGCGCTGGCCCATCCAGCTCTTAGTTAGCTGGCAATTTCCACTGAAGACGCAAGTGATTGTCAAGAGTCTCGGTTTTTCAAATCTCGAATTAAAGCCTTAACCGTAATGTCTGTGTGGATGACCTACGTGCAGCATCGACGCACGGATGCCAATGCACGGCAGCGCATGGAGTTGTATTATTTAGTGAGTGGAAAGTTTAGGTTCACAAGGACTATAGCTAAAAGATTCTTAACTTGGAGTTTAAGTGATTTTTAACAATCTTAACAAATCGAAAACAAGAAGGAAAACTAATTTCAGGAAGCCAAAATATGCATACCCTCAAAAATCGAACATAAATAAGCCAAAAAATCATAGAATTCAACTCGGAAAGCTATTCTATGTTAGTTTTTAATAGGCTACTGAATCTGCATACTTAATTAAACGTCTGAAGGGAATTTAAATTTTTGGTAAATTTTTGAAAATTTGAACAATGTAACCCTTATAAAATTTTAATAAAATATTTTGGGACAAATCAAAAACTAAAAAAATCATAGCTTTGTTAAATAAGGCTTAATTTTCAATCGGAAAACGGTGTTATGCTAGTTTTAAATAAGTTTATAAATCTGCATACTTAATTTTCAAATTTAAGAAATTCAAAATTTTTTCAAATTTTAAGAATTTTAACGATGAACCCCTTATAAAATTTTGAAAAATTTGGGTAAATAATTTTTTTCCCCCGACATGTCTAAAAAGACTCGCCTGTTAATGCTGATCAAGAATATATATGATTTATGGGGTGGGAAATGACTCCTTCAATGCGTAACAAACTTTTAAGTAAAATTATAATACCCTAAAAAGGCCCTGGCCAGGGTATAATGATCGGGAAATGCTTCATGTTCGCTTGTTTCCACGTTCTGCAAATGCCAAAGATACTAGCTAATAAATGGAATTATCTTAAAACATAAAGAACATCCTTAAAACTTGTTGGAATAAAGAAACTAAGCCAGATTATATAGTAAATGATCATGAAATGTGAAATAAGATCGTAAAAAACTGATGCCAGTTTTTGGAAAAAAACCCCTTTAAAACTTTAAATATCTATTAAAAATTAATATAAATTAAAAATAAGGAAGATTATAATCCCCGTGACTGTGAAATGCTAAATTTTCAATGTTTTCCAAATTCCTAGTACACAAACTAGTTAATTTTCGTTAAGGTGGCGCAATATCCATATAAAAAAAAAAAACTAGAGATACGTTCTTGTAATTGTTTTTAGAGGAACAATAAAATCTAAATAAATATTGTTGTGCAGAAATATAAACAAAAAACACCTAGAATAACCAACAGAAACGCACTTTTTCTTGTGTTATATTTCAGCAACGCCACTCGCAACCGGAACTGGAACACCATGCCATTGCCCTGGGCCTAGGCAGTGGCACTGGTGGCGGCGGCCAATTGGTGGCCCGCAGTCCCCGGCCCCTGTCCGAGGCCAACAACTGCGAGGCTGGCTTGGAGGCACCCAAGTTTGCCAATGGAATGATGATGGACTCGACGATTTCCTCGGCACAGGCTGGCACGGATAATAAACGGGCCAGCAGCAACTCACAGGACACGGCGTCGGCGGGCAGTGGCAGTGGGAATAGCGGCAGTGGCGGCAGCACGGCCAGCGAACGGAAGCGTGTCCTGCCGAAGCACCAGCGTCCGCTGACCCGTTACCTGCCCATCTTCTCGCCGGATCTGAATCTGCGGCATCACATCGAGACGGCTGGTCACCAGATCGATCTGTGTCCGCACGTCTTTGTCGATGCCCAAAGCTGTCGAGGGTGAGTGTTTACAAACAAACGGAAATGTATACATATATGTATGTATTTATATCTATATTTTATATGCCGACAGATATCTGCACAAGCTGGGAGCCACGTTTCATGCGTGGTCGAGGCGCTGGTTTGTCCTGGATCGCCAGAGGGGAGCCTTGATATATTTTTCGGATAAGTCGGAGAGAAAGACCAGGGGCGGGGCCTATTTTGCAGTGAGTATATATATTTATATATGTTTTGAAAATTTTTTATATGTTTTGAAAATTATTTATATAATTTTAAATATTTATATTTTTATATATATATATTTTATTATATATTTTAAATTATTTATATATTATTAATTATTTATGTATTTATATTTATATATATTTTTTTAATTATTTAAATTTTTTTATATATTTTTAATTATTTTTATTTTTTTTTTTATATGTTTTTAATTATTTTTATATATAT
>VNKB01015215.1:0-12522 GCA_008042735.1 Drosophila leontia
GAGCTGAGGTAATTTGTGAAAATTACGACTTCCCATCTGTCGGGGCATTTTATTTTCATTGTTTTTAAAATAACATTTAAGCAGCGACATGCATTACTTTCGCTTTGTTACACCCAAAATAAAAAGAGGTTCAAGCGTCAGAAATGTTTATTATACACTCATATAATATATACTTTTATAAATAAAATATAATTTTTAATTTCTTCTATAAAATAATAAATTTCAAGTGGCTTTAAAGATAGCATGTTTTGCTGAGTTTTATTTTCATGCTTGGTTCATTCGCTGGTGGTTTTTGTGACTTTGAAGAGTATTTTAGGTTCGATCAGAGCAAAAAAAGTTTCGCTGTGTTTTGATTTTTGCGTTGCCTGAAGTTTAATTTGTACTTTGCCTGCTTCGCATTCTACTCACACGCACTTTCTTTTGTAAAGACGAGCAACTTGAAGGCACCAAAGAGATCTGGTCTTCTGGCACTTTCCCGCGGACAGTTGTGGCGTAATTTCGAAAGATTTTGTAATTCGCTCGCATGCGTCAGGGGTAACCCGTTTTTACCGTTAGCCGCTTAAATCAGTTGCTAAATTCAAAAATAAATATATAACAAATGTGCGCGCGCACACAATTTGCGTAAAGCATTTGGCGCTCGCATCCAATGAGTAATGACCATCTGATTCATACGGCCAGTGTCGCTTGTCAATTTTGACAGCTCGGCCCATTGTGTGGCGATCCCCAGTTTCCCCCTGTCAATGCCATTGTGGCGCTTTTTTGGGGGCAAGGACGTAAAAACCACCGATTCGGCCAGACCTTGTATTTCCTGCTTTCACCCGCCATCTCTCGGCCCGCCCCCACGTGCGCAAGTCGCCCATTTTTGGCTTGGGGCCGACTCGATCGCAGTGTCTGGCCTGAAGAAAGCCTCATTAAAATAAATCACCTCTTTTATATGCCCGAAAGGTGTGTGCACCTCAGAGGAGCTGCGACTGTCAGAGTTAATTCGTTTCGAAATAATCAAAGACTCTTTAATAACAAGATGCATAACGGTCATACATTGGAATCACCATATGCGTATGCTTTTAGCTTGGTATGAACGGAGAGCTTGTTCTTACCAAGTTGTATAGACTCAGATCAAGCAAGTGCGTATGTGAGCGCTTAGATCTAGAATGTCCTGAGTTCGTACAAGAGAGGTAAAGCTTCATAGACTGCTCTATCGCTCTATGGCTTTTAAACCTGGAGTACATCGATCAATCTTCAAATCTAGTGCAAATCCCTTGGAGACACTTATCTTGTCTTTAAAGATTATTTGCTTAAACGGTATTGTATTTTAGCTTTCAAAACAAAAGGGTGGTCTCCCAGGCATCGATTCTCAACATATAGAATCTACATTACCATTGGAATAAACTATATTCCAGAAATAGCATTTAAACAAGAATATTTTAAACTAGACTTTATTTATACCGGAGACAAGAATTTATTATTTTAATTGGCAAAATAATATGGCTTCCTTGATTGGCTTCACTCGAAGGTTTTTATTTAGAGACTTTTTATCAGCAGCAAGCACTATTGAAACTAAAAATAAAAGCCATTCTCACCTTTCCGGCAATTAGATATGAACCTTCTCGAGTACAATACCCTATCGATTTTCTCAATGCGACAACGGCGACAACATCATCCAGACAAAGGGGACTCTGGGTCCGGGGTTCAGCTTGCAAAATCAAACTAATCCGCTTAAGAGCCTCGATTTCCAGCCAGAAGCAGAAGCTGAAACCAGAAAACGAGCCCAGACAACGAAAACCTGAGCGCCGCGCCGCCTGGTCATTTGCAATTGAGGCGAGAACTAAGCTCCGGCGGCCGTGTGGGATTTGAACGGATATTGATTTCCAGCTGTGCAAATAAATGACAGAGACTTGGCCAAGAAAGATGAGGTGGTGCATGTGGTGGCCAGAGAACACGTGACACGGCAGGTGCTAGACATGTGATTATAGCCTGAGAGTCGTTAACCCATTAAAGTCAGATTTATAGTGAATTTTCTATTTTTAAATCTAAAACAAAGAAATACAATAATACTATCTAAAACATCCGTAGAGGTAGAATCCAAAGGCCTGCCTGTAGTTTTTTAAATTTCCCCTGTCTAATATTCGATTATGGGGTTAACGTGCTCTATTTTTATTCAGGCACCTGCAACTGGGCTCGGGGATAATACGTCGGCTAATCAAGCCCACAGCCAAGCCCGAAGCCAAAGCCAAAGCCACAGCCAGAGCCAACACCCAAGCCAGGTGACCCACTTGAGCATGCATCGCTCGTGACATTCGACTGGGAAACGTGCAGAAGCGACTGGAAATCGACAAAAGCAAAACAAAGCGGCTGCAAAGACAATCCAAAAAAGGCGAAACGTGCAGAACGTCACTTTCGGGCCGAGTTTTGAGATGATGCGTCACAACGAAAAGTGTTGAAAAGAAAATGCGCACAAATAACGCGGCAAATCAGGAAATGTAAGTAAGTGCAAGTGAGAAATGCGAATGCGCATTGCACGGCAAGGAAACCGGCAACACACTTGCAAGACAGCAACAAAAGCAGCAGCATCAGCAGCAACCAAATATAGTTAAACAGGAAAAAGTGCTACCGTCGAGCTCAGACTATGAGATACTCACTATCCAAGGATATCCTCTGAAATGGTTTATGTAACAAACTATCAACAATATGTATATATGTTATAAAATAAATATGTAAATAATAGTAAAAGAATACAAAACTATGTAAATATAAATAATATTAAATTGAATTTAACATCCTAAGTTCCCATTTATGTATATGTGTACTCCAGGGATGACAGAACACATTGACGTATAATTACTGTATGAATAAACATACATCAATATTTTAAAGTTGCGATAAGTTCATGTCCTGTTTGATACATAAGACTAACTTTAATCTTGGAAATAGTTAAAGAAAGAGTACTACAAATTTAGTTGTAAAGATTCTTTAAATTTCAATATGTTGATATTAAAAAATGTGCGATCTTTTTGTAATATGATCAAATTGAACTTCTTCTCTCGATATACATCCAATATATAGCCCCAATAGGAGTCGTTTTAGGCCTATTACCTGTTCACACATATCCAATATACCCTTCTACTCTCTACATACCGGGTATTACATCAGCAGAGACAGCGACAATGTTGACAATTGTTGGAACTGACAGTTTGACGTTTTAACTCACGCGCCAAACGTCAAACGGCAGCAGCAGCAGCAGCCACACAATGGCAACAGCAGCAACGGCAACATGTTCAACAGTCATCTAGGCAAATCCATAGCCACGGCAGCAAGAATAGACAACTCAATGAGACATTTTGATGGACACCTCTGGCGACAGCAACACGGCGAATGAATGATATTTGACGATTATATATACTTGAATTGTGCAGCATTAACGAATATAATGCTAGAAATATTGTTGATCTGTCAATTTCGAACAAAAATTAAGAAATTATTAGTTGCTTTTCAGGGTTAACTTGGGGATTGGCGGTTTTGTTTCTACATCCTGGGTGCGAAAATGTTTCAGGAAGGCGACAAAAAGGTTATTCAAGATGTAATTTATTTAAAGAGGAAATATTGTTAAAGCTTGTTTTCGTTTTGAAATTTAATATTTATTAAAGTGTAGCTTACTGTCACTATAAGCTACACAGGGATTCAAAGTAGTTATATTCAATAATAAAGTTTTAGCTTAACTATAGAAAATAAGCTTATTCGGAATGAATAATTCTTCAAATTTGTACTGTATGTATAATTGCAAGGAATTTTCATTGAAAAGATATGCATTTACAATGCATCTTTGCCCCAGATGACCCATCAGTGATCACCAAAGACAAAACCAATGACCAGGAATGGGAATACATATGGAAATATATTTTATTCAAGGAATGTGACTTATGTCGCGTGCGATTCGTCTCGCTGATATTGCTATTGTTGTTCGCCGTTGACTATCTTCTTGTTATAGTATAATTGACACTCTGTGTCCAGGGCTCATAAATTAATAGCAATTGGCGCAATGTGCAGCTGTAAATTGCCGGCTGACCAGCGGAGAAAATAAAGAAAGATGCAGCGACCCGATCGAAGAGCTTTGTGTGGGTTGCAACTAGAGGAATGCCATGGGATTCATAAATGGTGCTCGTAGTTAGAAAGAAAGTCGGGTGGAAATTAGTCGGACAATGGAGGCTGACAGTGTGAGTGAGATGTGTATTTGTGACCAGGAAGAAATGTCTAGCACTTGGTCGAGCACAAACGTTCTTAGTGGCGTTCTTAGTGCTAGCTTCCACAGTCGGCAAGAAATACATGTTACTCTTCAGTACCTTAAGACCCTTAAATCATCATTGTCTTGGCTCCCACATTCTTCTTGCTTGTTTTCCGCCTGCCACCCACATGTCACTGAAGTTGAAGCCTCCGATTCTCACAACGATACCTTGTGTGCTCAGGACAATGACGACAGCAGCGACCTAGAAAGTACAAATATATTCCATATAATTGGCTAAGCGTGTTGGTTATTATATCACACAGCAACATTTTCTCCCTGATACGCTAAAGGGATGAAAGGGAGAAACAAACAACAAGTTAGGCGCTTTTCCCTTGTTGCTGGGGAATCTTGCTTTCCGCATGTTGCATACTTTCAGGCAGCGAGGAAAATTTGCATGCGTCAACGGAACTTAATTTGATTTATTTTTGCCTTACGGAAAAGTTACTTTCTGCCAAAGCAGCAAAAAATATTATAATAATGTGTGGGCTCATTCATTACTTAGGAAAATTCGAGTTGGAAGTTTTTTGAAATTGAAGGATTAGTGAAGTGTCTTTGGTAATTTATGCAAGTGACGTTTGTATTCTTGCAAAGAATTCCTATTAACACACGAAACCTTTGTTATTATAATATAATAACAAGTTTACATTCACAACTTTAAGGTTTGGATAAAAAGGAGCTTCTAAATTAAACCATAACAATTTACTTCGCGTTTATGTATTAACTTATAACTGTCTAAGTAAGAAGAGTTTAATATATATACCAAGATCGCTCTCAGATGGCAGCTGATTTTCAAAATAGTAATTATATTTTAAATAAACAGTTATAGTTTGATTCTAACTATCTCCAAGCTTAAAGTTCTTTGATTAAATATTCCAAAGATAACAAAACTTCCACATGCTGTACTTCCAATTAAAACATATATACAACTTAAACTATTTTAGATATATCCCTTTATTTGTCTTCTTTGGGCGTTTTAGTTCGATTTCCTTGGATGCATACTTTTGGGATCATAGAAAATCTCAACAACAATGGCTCTCAAACTGTTACATTCTAGCTTCATCTAAAAGTGTCTCCTATATGACCTCAAGACTCTCTAAATCTCAGTTAATCAAAGTCCAGCCAAGAGACTCTTTTGGAATACCCGCCGAGTAATTTGCTTGTCATTTGCTGCATCGCAGCCTCGACACTCTTCGACTTCTGCAGGTCTCTCTGGCCATAAAATCAGCGGCAGCAAGTTAATACTTTGTTTTTGTCGGAGTGCAAGAAAGATGGTTATCATGGTGACAACAACGAGCGAGCCAAATTGGACTGCCAAGGCGGCAGAAGAGAGTTCGCGGGACAAAATTTTGCATATCGCAAATTCATGCTGAGAGCTGGCTCTGCTACCTGATCACCATTGTTGCAGCTTCTGGGATCATGTCTTTGTGGGACACGACACAGTACCAGTTTTCTGCTCCAGTTAACAACTGTTCATTTTTTGGGTTTCACCTTCCGCAGTTTCGAGTCCAAGGATCGCGCTGATCTGGCTTAGTAATGCGGAAGCTTCAGCTGTCTGGTGCGAGGGTGTCATTATTTGCATTTGGCCATGATTGATTGGTTGCTGGTAGAACTTGATCTTGTGGCTTTATTTTAGTACCTGAAGATGACACACCTTTAGTCTGGAGGTTTTTTTGAATTTTAAGATTTTATTCAATTAAATGAATTATTTTATATTTACAAGAATATAAGAATATTATATTTCCTGATCGTTACAACATTTATTAGATTATATTTAGATCTATTTTTGTTAAGATTAAGTTCTTATTGGTCACATTGAACCTTAATATTTAATCTTTCTTGACACAATATTTACTTTAGGTAAAGATTATTTGAAAAGGCCTTTTCGATATTTCATTATCTTCAACCTTCTTTAAACTTTATCGTTCTCAAAATAATAAAATAAAAATACTATTAAATTGTAGATCATAGTGATATTTCTGGCTCTATATTATATTTGTTTTGTATATACAGACATAATGCAATCCAGTTATTCCAATACCTTTTCTCCCAATTATTTTGAAGCTTATTTTTGTTATCGATCTCTACATTGTCCGCTTTCTCCACCTACTTCTCACCCAGGGAAGCAATCTCTCATGCCAGCCAACAACCCACGTCAGGAATTTTCACTCTTGGTCAACACTTTAATACCTTTAATTACGCCCCGAATATTGTGGCAACCTCTTCATAACCGATATGCGATACAGCCTGGTGCTTAATCAGAAAAGTAAAGAATATGAAATGCTGCTGGGGGCAGGAAGCAAGACTGGAATGTTATCAGACGCCGGAGATCGGAGCATGCGCCACAGCCAGAGCATCTGGAGAAGCAATTACACGTTGTGTGAGCCGCCTCACTATATGTGCGATATACTCCCCATTTTCACCTGACAATGTTGCCGTCTCAGTTTACCTTGAACCTGTGGCTCTGATACGGCTACAACTTACAGATATACATAGCTACTGCAACTTGGGCATGCAAATTATTTGGCTAATAGACGGTAATGTACTTCGTGATTATTTACAGTTTACACTTCCCAAGTGCTGCCCACGCGAGCGAATCGTAAATACACAATCCCCATAGCTATATTTTTACGATTCTTTAATGCCTCACTTTACCCAGCTAAAGGTGTAATATTTTATGGAGAATGCTACGTGAGTCCTATGAAAATAACTATAAAGATGTGACTCATTTAACTAGAGAGTTTCATTGTATTAAGAAAATGCTAAATCATTCGTGTGCAAAATGGGCGTTGATCCCGGGAAAACCTTTTTAAAATATTGATAGTGTCTTACATAGATTCTATCTATCTGATAAAAAAAAAAGGGGTAAATTGTTGGGAAAATAAAGTCTAACCCATTTATGACCTCCTTTCTTGATTGGTGTGTCTAACAATAGCAATTAATGGACATGCAACATAGTCGGCCACATTTTCCATGCCCCAGCAGCCGACTGCAAACCGAGAACAGACAACTTTATTAGCTTAATTAAAACTCTTCAAAAGGTCCATCAGAGCCCAGAGGGGCCAAAGCCGATGCCTAGGCCTAGGAAAACGAACCGAGTAGAACCGAGCCGAACTGAAGTCCATTGGTTTCGCTTCTCCTGAAAAGAAAAATGCGTTGAATGCCGGCAATTTAGCAACTTTACAGCTCTGCTCTCCGGTCCAGACCTTGCAGCTAATAATGGAAGCCTATCCCCAGTCGCATTTCGGTTTGCAAACCAACTCCCGGCTGAATGACGTTTCACTTGATTGCAGTTAATTTTTCCCTCTTTCTCTGTCTCTGTCTCAGGTTCGAATGCAAATTCTCCAGCTTCGGGGGCTCCCCCTTTCCTCGTCCACAATTTGCGGTCTTTTGGCCCTGGAGAGCAGAGCATCGCATCTCAAATCCAATTGAAGCCACAATCTTTTGATTGTTTGTCTCCGTCCCAGCTCACCGGAGAATGGTCATAATAACGAAAATAATGTTGTAAAATGTTGGGAAAACGTGTTGAAAGATTTTGAGACCTAAACGAATTCCCTGGCTGGCGTGCATTTAAATTTTATGGGCCATTAATGGGGATTTCGGTATAAGACCTGACAGTGAGCAGAGTTTATGGAACTTTATTAATTGTTTTGTGGTTTAATGGTAATGGGATTAGGTTTGGAATAATATCTTAGGGCTTAGCAACAAAGGGTTCTTGGCGTTAAGCTTATAAATTGATTAAATTTATCAATAAACCTTAGAAAAGGGTAATAAAATAATTTTTGAACATAATAAATAAGATTTCGCTTCTTGCTAGAAAGTAAGCAATGTGCACTTCATGACAAAATATTTCGTTTTTGGCCGTTGCTCCGTTCGCCGTTGAACTGTTGACCTGAATAGTTTCAGTTGTTGCCCACGAAGTCGTCAAGTTGATGATGACTCGTGTCTGAAGTCAGCAACTATTTGGCATGACTTGGGATTGAAACATTTCGCCAATCGCCGAATGCAAAGGTCAGCACAGCGCTGCTGGGGAAAACTCAACGAAAGGAATATGAAAATTGTGAGATAAACCAACAGAGACGCTGAGCAATTTGCGTGGCCAATTAGGGAAATGACAACTTCCGTGGAGAGGAGGAAACCCGTTCCGACCAAAGGCAAACTTGTTCTTTCCGACCAATATCAATTACACAATGTGGGGGCTTTTCAAAATTAATATCATATCGGCCGACATCGGCTGACTTCCCATGCCTAACTCGCTTATCTAATAGAGTCATAAAACACAACCCACAAACACACTCTCCCATGGTGCCTCTTTTTTGGCTCGGTTTCTTCAGATTTAACGCTAAAAAGGAGGGAGAAATAAAAATGCAGCCCACCATTTATGGGAGCCAACATTTTTGTGGCAATTAACAGCGTCAGGGTTCGATGCACAATTAAACGAAACTGTCAACAATTTATCTTCGGCGACGTGACTTCCCAGGAAGACTTTTGCGCCTCCTTACCGGGGGCCTAGACGTGGCAGTGGCTGCGAACTGGCACTTAAAAGTAAAAGGGCCTCGGCTCCTGGCCACTCTCTACCATAATTGCCACCAAATACGGTGGCAGAATGTTAGCTCAAGGCTGCAGGAATTTCCCTTTGGCCATATGAGCTATGTCAAAATGTGACAAAATGCGTGTAGCTGAGCCTTTCTCCTTTCCCGATAAATCCCCGGCACATTCCGCCGCGAGTGCAGCGCGGCGAGCTCCATTTAAGGTGTTCATTAGTCGCAGGTTGCCGGCAAAAAGGGACCTACGGCCCAAAAATGGTTATAAAATCTCATCAGACGGAGATCACAGAGCGAAGATCATCATTATATCGGTGATCGCGATGATGAAGGTAACGATAATGTCGGGATCGATCGATCAGGGGCCAATCAGCTGGCTCCGTATATATGGTCCTCTGTCCTTGTCGTCTTTGGCCGGCATAACTGTAAAGTTTTTTCCAACTCCGCCAACTCGTCCAGGGCAAGTACGAAAATTAAGCGATTTTCGTTGTACAATTTACATTTTGAGCTGACTCTCGATTATTGTCTGCCGATCAGATATGTCCCAAGGTGTCATGCCCAAATGCCGAATAAAAACCAAAAAGCAACTTTCACTTTTCTGATGAGGAAGACAGGCCACATGTGCCAAAGGACAAGCTTGAGTTTTCGATTTCGCGTGGCTAAAATATTTGTTTCGAATTTACTGAACTGCTTAGAGAAATGAAAACATCTGGTTGGGCAGTCTAGGGGTAATATAGGTTAGTCAGAAACTTCATAACATGTTCCATAATCCAGTTAGCATAGCTTGTGACATCGGTATAAACTCCTATTCCATTGCATTCCCTTGTTCCAATGCTTGTGATCCCGAACTGCGTATAAAGTTGAATCCCATTTATAATAAACTTTTTTGTCAGGGGACCGCCAGCGTCGCCAGTACAGGTATCTCCTTCATTAGATCCAGCACAAATCTGACTTGAAAGAAGTGGACGTAGTCCCTTGTTGTTGCACCTACTGCGATCGTATCGATCGAGAGTGACTTTCTGAAGGATGTCGCTTATTTTGCTGTTATTTGTCTTTCCCCATCCATAGGCATCGAATGTGTAAGCACTTTCAACTTTACTCGTAACTTCCAGATTCAGAATAATGCAGATCGGGTAAAGATGCCCTGCGGACAAGAAAACATATTAAGCTTCATTGGAAGCGATAGGGCTCGATAACACTTACAACTAAACTCAATATCACGTGATAGTCGCAGGAGGCCAATATCATGATAATTCTTTTGTCTTAGGTCAAATCCATCGTGAATAATCTTCTTTCTGACACTATACTCCTGGCCTGGAACCCATAAGTCGTTTTCTCCCAACTTCACAAATCTGCAAACAGTACGAATACATTATAAGTTCTATATTGAATCGAAAGCATCTTAAGATACTTACAGGTTTTCTTCTTTTCTGTCTATTAAGCATTGAGCGGCAGTTAATACATGGCCTGAGATAAAAACCCAATTAATTCGTTACTTAAATATAGTATATAAAAGTATCTCACATCTGTGAATGACGGTGCCGCCACATATAAAATGAGATTCATAATGTATTCTGGCCATCCAAGCAGCAGCCTCCGGTTCGGCGTTCTCACCATTCCGAATTCTCGTACTCAGTGAAGTTCCGCATGGTTGAAATAATAATCGGGCTCCGTCAAAGTTCTCGGCACCGAAATCATCTGTTTCAAGAGGAGGTCTAATGGAGACCGTATTGACGATGGCTGCTGATAAATGACATGTTGATGTGTAAGGAAAGTCCTTGAACCATTGAAAAATGCTTACGAGTGGGTGAAGAATACTCGGGAAATAGAGATTCAATCTTTTCCTCAATCCAGTCAGCATAGCTAGTGACATCGGTATAAACCCCCAGTCCATTGCATGATCTTAAACCATAGCTCACCATTCCCACCTGTGTCAGATGTCGAGTGCCATTATATTTAACTTTTCTGATGAGCGGACCACCAGAATCACCCCTACAGGTGTCACGGTTTAAGGACCCAGCACAAATCTGATTTAAAGTAAGTGGCGAACGTGCTATCCTGTTGCACCTACTACGATCGTAGTGATCGAGTGTGACTCTCTGAAGAATTTGACTTAAGCGGGCTGTCCGCGTTTCTCCCCAGCCATAGGCATCGAATGTGTTGGCATTCTCCACTTTCCTCTTCGCCGTGGGACTTAAATCAATGCAGATTGGATAGATTTGCCCTGCGGAGAGGAAAACAAAACTAAGCTCCATCAGTTAAGTTAACCAGTTAAGACTTACCAGTAAACACAATATCGAGAGGTAGTTGAAGCAGGCCAATATCATTTTGTCCCGTTTCGTAAGAGTATTCCCTGTGAAACACCGCATTGCTGATACTGTACTCTACGACTTGGAGCGATAGGTTATACGCTCCCAATCTCACAAATCTGTGGGCATTATTATTATATAATATTATTACGAATATTTTTGATAATAAGCTTTAAGAGTGCTTACAATTTGCCCTGATCTTTAATGCAATGAGCGGCGGTCAACACAAATCCTGAAAGAAACAAAATAATTTTCTATTATTTATTTATATTTATATAGTATATACATATACTTACGTTTATGAATGACAGTGCCGCCACATAGAAAATGTGTTTCATTACTTACGCCTGCCATCCAAGCAGCAGCCTCCCGTTCAGCGTCGTTACCGTTCGTAATTCTTCCCCCCGTTGAGCTTTTGCAGTTGTCGTCCAAGAGTCGTGCAGAGCTCCTTTGAAAAAGGATCCCGATGATCAAACTCGGCCAAAATAACGTCTGCATCTTGCTGCCAGCTGGAAGAAACTAAATCAAGCAGAGTGCTATGAGACGAACGAAAAGTAATCTAAATCCGCTTATCAGCGTTTTAAAAATTTGGCATTTCTGATTCCATGGAAAATATATATGTCTCACCTTTACCTTATTGAACTTTTAACATGAAATTCGAGGAATTGGTCCACTTAGTAACATAAAAAAAAACCTAATAAAATGCGTTCGATCGTTAACAAACTTAACCCTAGACGGCTATGCCTTTTTTTCCTACATTAAGGTTATGCTTCGTCGAATTGACGACGCCAATTTTAAAATAAGTATAATTGATAAAAAAAAAAAAACAATATTACAAAGAACATTTTTATTGCAAGACGTTGATGCACTATGTACAGTACATATCAAGTGGAACTTGCGACACCAAGCACGTGCTTGTTTTGTTAGCAATTAGTAAACGCGAAGGACTTAAAAAAAAAAAAGGATGCGGGGAGACTACTACTGGCGTACTGCCGGATTGGTTGCTTGCATGCGTAAGTAGGTTAGAATTGAAGTTTTTAGTTTTGGGAGGCTATCAACGTTAGATATTATTGTGTACAAATCGTTATAATTTGCACAGAGGACTCTAAAGGGTTCATGCAGTTCAAAGGATGTTCTACTAATGGTAAAAAGGATCTGGTGTTTCTTATTGGTACGTGAAAATTTAGCTGACCGAGCAAGTCAGTACTTTCCACGTCACCACGGATCAAGTTGTATAAAAATGTAATACCTAGCATGGTTCTACGATTAGATAAGGAGGGTAAGTTAATTAGTAAGAGTCTACTAGAATAAGACGGTAACCTCTGGTTTGCATCCCAGTTTAAACCGCGTAAAGCGAAAATTAAGAAGTTCTTTTGAACCGATTCTATGCGTT
>VNKB01015216.1:0-12285 GCA_008042735.1 Drosophila leontia
GTTTTTTGAACTGAAAATATATTAGAAAATTAGCAAAAATAATATGTTTTGCGAGGGCAAGGTTCTTACGCTGTAAAATTAATTTAAAAATTTTTTTTGGTAATAATTTAAAAAAATTTAAGCATTATAGGTTAAAAACATAAATTTAAAGGATTCTGCAGTTATTTATGCAAGAATACTTCGACGAGGAATTCAGAAATTCATAGTAATACGCCTCGAATGGCGGCCGTTTTTTTTGTTTACCTTTTACGGTCGGTGTGACCGTAGTCGTATTACCAAAATAATCCAAGCAAAATTCAAGCCAAATTACACAAAATTACACATATAGTGGTCTCTTTCAAGGTTCTAATGAAGTAGCTAATTAATGAAAACTGCATTAGTGTATCATATGGGCATTAGCGGGCGCTTTCATGTGAAACGACCGTATAACACTCTTCTTCCAACTCCTTGGCAAGGGTTCTGGTCGAAATTTTGGGGTTTTGAGGGACCTTACGCATTATAAGGCGCCCGCTTGTCAACCTTTTTCATTCGACCACTTCCACACTTTACTTCCAATCTGTCTTCATTTTTTGCTTGTTTAAAATGACATTTTACATGAAACATTGTGACGGTTTGTCGTTTCCGGTGGCTCAGGGATGGCCACCAGGAAATTCGTATTTTTAGTCAGAGGTGGTTGCTGAAAGAGATGCCGACCCGGTCCCAGAGTAGAACCCCGAGAAATATGCCGTTATTATAATTAGATGTTTATTGTCTCGAATATTAGTCTGCTGCCACCGGTAGCCGCTCTGGAATGCCGTACTTCAGGAACAGGAACATCCTTCTCGCTAGGGTCGGCAGTGTCGGTGAAACGCCGATGCGCAGATGCTCCTCAGATCTCCTAGAGTGAGAACAACTTGTGGAGACCCTAAGGTCTAACAATTTAGAGACGTATTTGGAGGCCCTAAGGTCTACCAATTAGAGCTGGAAAAAAATCGAGTCTCAGCGAATCGATTTTTTTTTCGATATTTTAGAAAATAAAACCGATTAAATCGAAAACAGAAAAATTAAATTAAATGAGATCTATTCAATGGGTTCACAAGAAACAAAAGAAAATATTTTCAAATTATAAAAATAAAAATAAATACCAAACTTCGATTAGCCACTGGTTTTTGTTGGCAAAAACGAGCTTATTTAAAGATTTGGGTTTTAAAGCGGCACGTCTATCGGTTATAAATTATAACTTATAATACATCCAGCCTTACTAAATACTCTCTCTGCTTCTGTTGCACAGATAGCGCAAAGCATGGACCTTGTCGGTTAATCGATTCTTTCTAAACCGAATCGATGCATCGACCAAAAAGATAGAATCGATTTAATCGATGTTGACATCGATTTTTTCCCAGCTCTACTACCAATATCGAGACGTAAGATATGGCCGGGGTCCGACTATTACACCACTTTACCAAAATACCTTACTTACCCTCCTATTAGTGCTGGAAAAACATTGATGTTTGCTTACATCGATGTTTGTGAGTACTTTAAAAAAAAAACATCGATTAATAATCGATGTTTGAAAAAAAAACGAATCTTTTTTTTGCCCAATTTTATTTAATATTGTTAAAATTAGTGCTTCGCCTTTTATTTTATATTGGAACAGCGGAATTCTCCCCTCATCAGATATCATTTAGGAAATTGTTTCTATTTAAAAATAGTAATTTATCCACTATTTTTGCCTTGAGGCAGCTTTTTCGGTCTGCAGTTATTTGCCCAGCCTTGCTGAACGTCCTTTCAGACTCGCAGGAAGTAGCGGGCACGCAAAAATACTGCTTTGCAGTAGACTTAAAAGCAATCATGGCATCAGGGCTCATCTAAAATATAACTTGTTACTTTCAATTATTATTTAAAAAAAAAATACCTTACAAAAAAATAATGGATCAGTCTCTTCAGAAACATTCGGTGTATCGAGGTATTGCCTTAGGCTAAGAATGGCTTCTGCTCTGGGACACTACCCTTACAGCAACTTTTTTTTGCAGGAAACTAAACTTTTTTGTTGGACCTTTCTGTCGGGGATTTAGCTGCTCATCGCTGCAATATTCGGACAAATACTCATGGAGCTTGGACTCCAAGGCAATTACTGCCTGATCGGCATTCCGGCTCGACATAAAAGCCAGTTTTTTGAACCTTGGATCCAGTATGGTCGTTACATGAGGAATTGAACGCGTTTCATATTGATCAAAACGTTTCTTGTATAGAAAGCCCTTCCTTGGTTTGAAGTTTGCATTTCACGTCTTCCATGTTTTTTCTAATTTCGCAAATGAATGGAAGCAGAATAGATACTGTGACGTTTTTATCAGCTGATATAGCTTTTGTTGCATGCTCAAATGGTGAAAGTATGTTTGAAATATCTTCCAATATGCAAACTTCTGCTGAAAAAGGCTGGGAGCTTTTCGAATGCCTAAAAAACAGAAGAAAGAGTGGAATTAGTTGCCAAAATCCGCTGCACCATATACAAAGCACTATTCCATCGCGATGCATCGTGTTGGAACCTCTTGTATTAAATTGTACGGATTATCTCCTTAAGCTTTTTTAAATTTCTCATAGGAAATTGTGCTGCCCTCAAAAAACGAAACAATTCGCTTACATTTTGCTAGCATCGGCACGACTAATGGCAGTTTCAAAACTTCTTGAACCAAAAGATTTATAGTGTGCGCAAAACAAGGTAAATGTGTTATCTTAAGCTATTCACATGCCTTTTTCATAGTGGCGTCATTGTCAGTAACAACTGATACCACCTTTTTTAGCAAGTTCCAATCGGTGAAAGCTATATTTAGTGACGATGCTATAGTGTCAGCTGTGTGACTGGTTGGGTTGATTAAATGACGATGTCACATAGTGGGCTGTAACCGTGAGGTAACCTTCATTGGCCTTAGAAGTCCAACAATCCGCCGTTATACCAACATGATCCACTTCACCTAATTCACATTTCAACTTTTTCTTTAGCTCGATATATTCCGTGTTTAGCACTTTATTTCTGATGTGCATTTTATTGGGCACTTTATATTGAGGATCTACACACTCCATCAGCTCTACAAAACCCCATTCTGTTACCATACCATAAAAATCGCTGTTGGACGATTTTTTAGAAACATCGATGTTTGTTCCACCACTACCTCTTATCCGATCCAGTGGATGCCTACTTGGTTGGTTCCTTACCGCTGCTCCTCCGGAGTACTTGGCCGATCGCCGACCGAAACTGAATGGGCTGAGGCTCAGGAATGTGAAAAATATATCAAAATATCAATATATCGATATTTTTTGAATATATATTTATATCGTCATATTTGTTTAACCTGATATATCGAAAATCGATATATTTCGGGGATATATTTTTGATATTTCCTTATTAGCCACTCTAATCTGAAATCTGTGAACGACGAACGAATTAACATGAGCGCGCGGCAGCATTATTCCGACATAAAAAATAACTGTGCGACCTGCAATTATTGCAGTAGGACTATAAAAACAAGTGGTAACACATCAAATATGATGGCGCACCTAAAAAACAAACACCTGAATGCACTTCAAATATGCATTCTTGACATGACGCCGTTTTTTATTGTGCGTGTGTGTTAATTTTCGCGCGAAAAGTTTTGTAGACTTTTTGCAATCATATTACTTCAGATTATTGCAAGCTAATTGCTGCAATGTGTGTGTGTTTTAGGAGTACAGTTAGTGTACATATATGTGGTGCATAGTAGCCGGCACATAACAATTGATGTGTATGAATTTTTACCGCCTGCTATGAACCAGTGGTGCAAGTGTGCGTGTTCTTTTCGGTACAAATACAGTTTCAACATGTAAAAATACAGTCGGAAAAAATATGTTCTTAATTACCTTTAATCTGATACAGTCGCATACTAGCGAATATTTACATATGTAGCTTACTGGAGAGTGCGTGTAATGTATTTAACATTGATCGATATAAGTGGAGATCACTTATAACCGATAATGCCAATAACATGAAGGCAGCCTCAAATTTATTTTTGGGACTAGGCAGACATGTTTCTTTTTTTCTCATACCATTCACTTGGTAGTCGATAAAGACATTGAGTCCTTCTCCAACGTATTAGACAAGGTGAAAAGAATTGTAACTCATTTTAGTCACAGCCCAGTAGAATGGACATGCTGCGTAAATTACAGGAATATGAAGGAATAGCAGAAGGTCGGATTAAGACACTTCGTGTCTCGACATGCTTATTTCCTTTTTAATTCTTTCAAATAAAGTGGCAATTGTCCTAATAAATCGATCAAGTTCTGTTAAAGGGTTACCAGATATGCTTAGAGCTATGCCAAGACTTTTGTGATTTACTTAAAACGTTTAAGGAAGCGACAGAAAAAATAAGCGGTTAAAATTATGTTACCGTGAGCATGGTAGTCCCATTAATATCACTTTTGCTAGAAAAAGTTCGCAACTTAAAAGTAGAAGTAGAGGCTGAAGGCATTTTAACCAGAGCTACTCTGCTAAAAGTATCAGAAAACCGTTTTAGGTCGTAGCAAAACAACAATATACTGGTTTAAAAACTATGTATACCTCTCTCCCCTCACCGCTGCCGTTAACGATATTATTTTAGAAATTTCTGGAAACGTCAGTAAGGAAGTACGTAAAATTATGTTTTAAAAGTCACTAACACCAATTTGATTACCCCTTTATTTAAATAAAACTCAATATAAATAAACGAAATTCCCTTTCAATTTATTTAATGCAGAACTCGCGGACTTTTCCGTTCGAGACCGATGAAGGCAATACTGACTATAAAAACGAAGGATTTATAAAAGCTCTTAATCGATCAGTAGCCACGCGACACACAAGGGATGCTCGAATCGAAGTACCGCAAAATCAGGAAATAAAATTATATTTTTGTATTTTTAAAATGCGTTGTATGCGACACAAAAAGTCGGATGACTGACGTCCACGTCATGCAACGCGTTTTCTTAAAATCGTAAAAAAAACATTTTTGGAAATAATGGGAAAATTTGTTTTCTTTCATTATTTCCAAACATGTTATTTTAACGATCTAAACTAAGAACTTTGGAAATTTTGAAACAAAATTATATCTGAACGATGTACTATTATCTTACTTTATTAAATTCTCTTATGATGTGTTCTGTTAAAGTGATCTCATGAAAAAGATATGTTATGTTAAAATGTTTTTTTAACGATCTAAACCCGCTGGCGAGAGCACTGCCAGCTGCAAGAGGAAGACGACGACTTAGGAGAGTCATCATCCGGGAGCTGCCCACCCGGCGAATAACGTAGTTAAATATTTTTTTTTAATTGTTTCCTCTGCTACATGTTATTGAACCAATGATAGAATAGTAGATATTAAGCTTAAAGCAGCAAAGTTTATAAAACCAATAAATAAAAAAAAAAAATAATAATAAAAAAACGAAGAAAGACCGCGCTGCGAAACTTTGAACAAGCACACTGAGAAAAATGTTTGATGAAGAGTGGGAAATTAAAATCTTTTTTATAGAGAATATGGATGGGGACGCCCAATGCTTCATTTGTAATTTTATTCGGCCATGTAATTATTCTAAAATAAAACGCCATTATTTTATGCAACATTCTAATTTTTGTAATTTTATTGAGGGTCGTATGGAAAAATTGCTTTATTTCAAGGCAAAATATTTTTGGTCTACATTGCTGGTAATATTTCAACAGTTGAAAATATTGAAAATTTGCCATTAAAAAAAGCCTCTTGTGTCGTAGGTTTAGGTGTGGCAAAGCAATTCCGTCCATTTACAAACGGAGTGTTTTTTAAAAACTTAATGACAGGTTCAAAACATTCCCTTATCGGCAAGAACCATAACTCGTTGCACTGAAGACATAAGCCAATTTCTTCGATAGTAAAGGGTAGACTTATGAGCTGTAAATATTATTTAATTTGCCTTGACAAAAGTACGGATATAAATAATATTTGCAAGCTTATAGTATGCCTTAAAACTGTAGATGAAAATTTATCAACTTCCGAGGACATTTTAGATGTAATATCTCTTTCTGGGCACGTTACGGGGCAAGTTTTGTTTGATACTCTTTTTTCTAAAATAATACCTAAGGAAAGCGTAAGTAAATGAAGTTGTGTTTGTACTGATGGAGGTGATGAGCGGAAAAAACAAAGGATTTGCAGGGATTTTTAAAAACAACGGTTTCTTATTTATTCATTGCGTGATTCATCAAGAGGCCCTTTTGGCAAAGGAATTAAAAATGGTTAAGGTTATGAATGTCGCTGTAAAAATAATAAATCCAATAAGAGGGAGGCATAATGCTTTAACGCATAAAAAATTCAAGAAGTTCCTGGAGGAGTTATATGCAGAATATGGGGATTTAATTATGTACACCCAAGTTAGATGGCTAAGTCGTGGAAAATGCTTAGAACGCCTTTATAATTTAAGAAAAAAAATAGTCAGTTTCTTAAAAACTAACGCAAAGGATGTTAAAGAGCTTTATTTATTTATTTAATTAAAAATTGTTTTTCTTTATTTGTACATATTTTTGTTAAGTGTAAAGCAGAACGGAACTCACGTCGTCGTTCTTGCTCCGTTACTCACTGACAAAAATGCGTTTTTGGCTTGCGATTGTGATCGTACCGAGCGCTGATCTAAACTAAGAACTTTGGAAATTTCGAAAAAAAATTATATCTAAACGATGTACTAATATCTTATTTTATTAAATTCTCTTATGATATGTTCTGTTAAAGTGATCTCATGAAAATGATATGTTGTGTTATCTTACTTTATTGAAATTATTATATGGTCTCATTAAAATGACATGTTCTGTTAATAGATATATATATAATAAATATGAAAAAGATTAAAAACTAAAAGAAAATCAATTTTTTTAGGCTTTCAGACAAAAAAAAAAGTTGTTTTATCAAAAATATCAAAAATACTCGATTATTTTCGGGTGACATATATTGTATCAATTTGATATTTTTCTAAAAAATGATATATCATAGATACGAAATTTTTTACATATTTTCACAACCCTAATTTTTTGTATATGAATAACGTGTATTTTTTGTTAGGAACCACTCAAAATACCTCGAGTTTGCGACTCACGGTGGCTGTCGATTGAAGCTGCGGTGACCCGAATTCTGCAGCAGTAAAGTGAGCTAAAACTCCACTTCAACGTTGCTGCAACAAACGAAAAATGTTTCAAGGCCCAAACGTTGCACAAATTATTCAATGACGATCAAAATCATTTGTATCTGCCGTTTTTGCAGCCAGTGCTAAGTCAAATGCAGTTCATGTGCAAAATTTTTCAAACAAGCACTGGAGATTCGAGCAAACTTTTGATTGATATCGTGTTTGTGATAAAATCATTAAAAATCAAAATTATTCCCGAAGGTGTCAATAATGATATTTTAAAAAATAATTTTGAACATTTGGTGAAACTCGATTCTAAATTTGGATATGCGTTCAAGAAAAAGCTCATGGAGGTCAGTCGAAACATTTCGAGCGAGGCAAAAATTCGATTAAAATATGTCAACTTTATAGTTGCATTAATTAATGAACTCAAATAGAGGTATATGATTATGAAGTAATTATAATATTTTTTATTAATTAATAAATTCTTTCAGATTGCCAGAAAACTTTGAAATTCTTCAACAAATTGATTTATTTTCTGTCGACAAAATTTTATGTGCCAAGAAAGCGAAAATTGTCCACATCCTCGAACACTTCAAGCTGGAGTCAGATAATATTGAACAGATTTTGTTCCAATATATGAACGTCCATCTCATAAAATGATCTAATATAATGGAAACAACAAGCTTTTAGGCCTAAGTTTCTAACTATTTGGATGCAGCAGGCAGCAAAAGATTTTCGGCGCGGGCATCATTTGTGCTAAGCTTGTTATCGTTGCCATTGCCGAACGCAGAGGGGGAACGACTTTTCAGCCAAATGAACAATGTTAAAACTAAGCTACGAAACAGAATGGGCGTTCAAACACTGAACTCAATTTTACACATAAGGTATTTTATCTGCTTAACTCATATTTTAGAATTTTAATAACAATAAATTTCATTTTTTAGATTCGGACTATACCGAGAAAATAAATGCTGTTACAATTATGATGTGTCAGCCGTGTGAAGTGTTGCCAACTCTTCAGGGCTTGAAAAAGCTAAACCCACCTTCGAAAAACGCCAGAAAAAGCCAACAAATTTTAATGATAGCTAAAAAATAACGCTAGAGTCGTGAATCAATTATATTTTATTAATTATTAAAGAATTTTTGAAAGATCATCAATTTCGTCAATTATTGCCTCTTCTGCAGCTGAATTAACGTAGGTTTGGTTCGTTCCTATTTTCTTAAGGCATTCGGCTGGCACCTCATAATTGTGGCAGCACTTGTTTTCTCGGCGTAGTCCGTATCTAAAAAATGAAAATTATTGTTATTAAAATTCTAAAATATAAGTTAAGCAGATAAAATACCTTATGTGTAAAATGGAGTTCAATGTTTGAACTCCCATTCTGTTTCGAAGCTTGGTTTTCACATTATTCATTTGACTGAAAACTCGTTCCACCTCTGCGTTCGACCATGGCAACGAAAATAAACTTAGAACAAATGATGCCAGTGCCAAAAATCTTTTGTTGCCTGCTGCATCCACATAATTATAAACTTCGGCCCAAAAGCTTGTTGTTTCCATTACATTTGTCCATCTTATGAGATGGACGTTATTATACTGGAACAAAATCTCTTCAATTGTATCCGAATCCAACTTGAAATGTTCCAGAATGTGGACAATTTTCGGCTTCTTGGCACATAATATTTTCTCGACTGAAAATACATCGATTTGTTGCAGAATTTCAATGTTGTCTGGCAATCTGAAAGAATTTAGTAATTAATAAAAAATATTATAATTACTTTATAATCATTTACCTCTGTTTGAGCTCATTTATTAATGAAACTATAAAGTTGACACATTTAAGCCGAATTTCTGCCTCGTTTGAAATGTTTTCACTGACTTCCTTGAGCTTTTTTTCGAAGGCATATCCCAAGTTACAGTTGAGCTGAACCAAATGTTCAAAATTATTTTTGAGAATATCAATATCGACATCCTCTGGAATAATTTTACTTTTCAATGATTTAATCGCAAAGACGATATCATTTAAAAGTTTACTGGAGTCTCCAGTGCTTGATTGAAAAATTGTGCACATTAACTGCATTTGTTTTAGCACTGGCTGCAAAAACAGCAGATACAAATGGTTTTCTTCGGCATTATATAGTTTGTGTAACGTTTGGGCCTTAAAACATTTTTCCTTGGTTGCAGCAAGGTTGAAATGGAGTTTTAACTCAATCCACTGCTGCAAAATTCTGGTCACCGCAGCTTCAATGGACAGCCACCTTGTGTCGCAAACTCGCGGTATTTTGAGTGGTTCCTAACAAAAAATGCACGTTATTCATATAGAAAAAATAAATATGTGAACATAAAGGACAATACCACTATACACATACTACAAACAAACACATGTTAATTATATCTCAACAGACAAAAATGTTAAAGTCGAACAACACAAACACATAGGTCGTTTTACCTCTTTGGAGTTTATAACCTGATAAATTTTTTTGTACTCTGATTGCCTTTTCGCGCTTTTTGAGAACCAATTATATGTTTCATAAACAAGATATTCTAATGCCTCGGGAAGAAAATGCTTACAAGCACTATTAACAGCCAATTGTAGCGAATGGCATACACATTTATTTAAAATTAAGGACGGAACCTTTTTTTTCAACTCCGTGTAAACACTTTGTTTAGAACCAACCATAACACTTGCGTTGTCCGTGCCGATTCCAATCAAATTCGCAAGGTTTAATTTAAAGCTGCTTAGTTCCTGGCAGAGGCTGTTTACAATCGTCTTTGAGTCTCCCTCTTCCAGCGGAATTAGGGATAAAAATGTGGAAACCATGACGCTCCGTGCCGAACTAAAATAGTTTATGGCAACACCTATATAGAATGTATCTTAGCTTCATTGTGTTATAGGATTTTTAGCATTATAACTTACCAAGTGTTTTGCAGACACTAATATCTGTACTCTCATCAAGTAGCAAGCTGAACTTGGCATCGCCGATGTCCTCTCTTAGCAGCATTCTGAAGCTTGGAGCCAACACATTTGTTATTATAATTGTGCATTTGGACCTATGAAGCTTCATAGAACTGCAGTCTTGAAATTTTGTTGTGCACAACACTCCTAAATGGTCAATAGGGCTGACGGATGAATGCGCGGCAATATACAAGCACAATGCCGCCTCTTGTTGGCAAGTTTTCACAGAAACAGACGCAACAAATGGTAGTTTGTTTGTCTGTGTAAATGCAGAGGACGATGCCTTATGTTTGGCTGTCTTGGCATGTGCGTGCAAATCTGAAAGTTTTGCATTTATGCTGGATTTGCAATATTTGCAAAAACATTTGCCATCATCAGCCGCATCTACACTCAGCCAATCTTTAAACACAGGGTCTTACATCCACGCATTTCTCGGTTTTTGCTTATAAACTTTCGGCATTTTATACACATATCACTCGCGCTCGTTGCAAAAATTGTGAATTACCTCGATAGTGATGGTATAAAACTCAATTCAATCGATCATAGTAAAAATCGATAAGCAAAAGTTTAATGTCCGTTTGGCATATCGATGTTTTTTTTGCCATTCAAATGGAAAAATACTATAAGTGTTCAAGTGTGGCATTGTAAAACACAAAAATACATGAAGATGGCAGATGTTTTCAAAAAGCTAAAATTACGCCAATATTGCTTGGAAAATAGCTATAACTCCCGCTAGCCGCTAGATCACAAAATATCCCGCATTTAGGTTTTGAAACCCGCCAGATATAGTGGGAAAATAGCTAAATTGGCAACGCTGGCCGTGTGCCTCAACAAAATAGGAACATACATAAATTCAGCTGCAGAAGAGGCAATGATAGAAAAACTAGACCATTTTTCAAAAATTCTTGAATAATTAATAAAAAAAAATATTGTTTCACGACCTAGCGGTTTTTTTAAGCTATGATCAAAATTTGCTGGCTATTTCTAGCTTTTTCAAGCCCTGAAGAGTTGATAACACTGAATGAGCTCCGAAGGCCGTTGGGCCAAGGGCTGGGCTCGTCTTATATAGGGCCCTGGCGAGGTTAAGTGTGACCAACGCCTGGGAGGAATATGCCATTTGGTGTGGCCAGATCCTTTTTGGGCCAGTGTGACCCTTTGCGCACGATTATGGCGCGCGTGCTCATTCAATTCAAATATATTCCATCTTCATAATTTTCTATTGTATAATCTAGTATAATCCCTATTCTATATCTTAGGTATCTATTTGTGCTCGTCTGCGCGTCATATAAGTATTAAGGGGGTCTTCTCATTCAAAACCCGTTTTTTGGACCCTTATAAAAAAAATTCTTATTTGAAAACGCAAAGAATAATTGAAAACTTTTTTTATTTATTGTATTATAAAATGTTCAAAGTAAATAAATAAATTGTTTTTGCCTCGATACGAGGGTTTTTTAAAGAGTAATGAGACTTCAAACTTGGTGGTAAAAAAAAAGGTGTCGTCCTGGCTGCCACGATTCAGGGTCTCCAGAGCGTCCGAAATGAAAAAAAACGGGGTTATAATCAGAATAGATGTCATTTTCGGGTGACGGAACTGATTTTTTTTTACATTTTTTTTAACAAAATGGCGGCCATTCAAAACAAAAATTTCGATTCCGGGCTTTTTTTTTTGTAGTTTAGAGTAAAAAAAAAAAGAAAAAAAAATTTTGTTTAATCTGTTCCGTCACCCGGGAATGGTGACAATTCTGCGTCGATTTCACTTTGTTTCATGAAAATCGGTTCAGTTGAACTGCGAAGACCTTGCTTTACAAAAAAGGCTGTATCTTCTAAAGTATTTCGAATTTCTAAAAATCCTTTTGGGGACATATACACAACATCCCATGCTATAAATAAATGCAAAAAAAATCGAAAAAAAAAGTTGCCCAATGAGAAGACCCCCTTAAGTCTTTTGGAGTAGCCGTTTACCGAAAGCCAAAATATATTTGAAAAGGAATTTAATTCTAATAGGGTCTTCCCACACAACATAAAAGCGCATTTAGCATCCGTTGAACAAATGCTCCATAAGGTTTTGCCGTTCCGAATTTTCCCAAATGGGGCGGCGTTAGTTCAGCATTAAAATCTAAACACGGTTTGTTTGGCGATAGTTAGGCGATAGTTCTTCGGTGCAACTCTGAAAATTTGACCAACACTACGAAAGTGTATACAC
>VNKB01015217.1:0-56770 GCA_008042735.1 Drosophila leontia
GAGGAAATGACAACTGAGGTAAGAATGCGTACAAAGAGGTAAGTGGGTGGGCAGGAGGCGGAGGAGAAGAAGAAGCGGGGGAAGGCGAATGCGAATGCCTGGCCGATTAGCAATCCATTGAAAGCGAAAGACGACACAAAAGGGAATGCGGCCCAAAAGGTGCAATGTACTGAGCGGATAAAAGGCAGAGAGAGAGAGAGAGAGATGCACACCAAAAGAGAGAGGAGAGAGTGAAGAACAAGGCGAGGAGAGAGAGTCTAGCACTCGAAGAAAAAACAAAGTCCTTTGCGTGGGTGACGAATAAATACTATGGCATAAATATTTACCAACTTAAAAAATTCAAAAAATATATTAATTAATTATAAAAATATATTACAAAATTATAGTCGAATTTTCCCCGTATTTTAATTTTAATAACTTTAAATATTTTAAATTCTTATTTAAATCAAACAAATTTGAGTAAAAAAATAAAGACAAAATATGAATTAGCCTTTCTGTTAATTTTTAAAATTTACTAGAGCATTTTCTTTAAGTGCAGAGAGCAGAGAAGGAGTCATGTAAACTTGTGGGCGCGACAACGTCCGCGTTGTCAATTTTCTCGATTTTGCCGGTAAAGCAAAGGGATGGCGCGCAAAAATAAAAGACAACAACAACAACAAAATAATAAAAATTTAATACAAAACAAAAAGAAGTTTTGCGCTCGTTGAACTTGAACTTGCCACAGGGGTGGCAGTGCCTTGTTATGGGCAGGGGGAAGGGTCAGGAGGATGAGCTGCCTTAAGTGAAATTACCACTGTCCAATGTCCACTCCAGAGAACTGTAGAGATAGAGCTTCTCCCGTAGCTCCCAAGGAACGGCGCTTCTTTCGATGCTGCTGCTCCTCCAATCAAAATCGCGATCACGATCACTTCACTCGCACTTCACTTTTCGCACTTTACTTATTTTCTCGCTTCTCACTCAGGGCTTCTGCTGCCGCTGTTGTTGTTATTAAACAATTAAAAATAAATAATAATGGAGTGCAAAAAAAATATATATACCATATATGAAAAAAAAAGAACAAGTCAAAACAGAAGTGTGTTTAATTGAGCGCGACACGCAGCGATCTTGTGCGACACATTTGCAACGGCGAGACTACGACTACGACTTCGTCTACGAAAAGCTAATGACGGCTTTTCGGATTTGGTTTCGGTTTCAGTTGCGTTACGTTATAGCTATTTCCCCGACGATTCGTCCGATCCGTGCCGACTGTGGCCGAGTGCGAACTCGAACTGAAGCCGCCGCTGCTGTCGAGCGACGAAGCGCCGATGCCCAAACGATCGAAGACGAAGAACTGCCGAGCAGCAGCAGCAACTACACTGTGCGATAATAGCAGTAACAAGAACAATAAATATTCGAAGAGCGAACAGAACCATTAGGGGTTTAAGGATGAGCCTATATTAATACAAGATCATATGTTTGCTGGGTAAAGAAGTCATTTCCGACCCCATAAACCATATATATTCTTGATCAGCATCAACAGGAGAATCAATTTAGCCATTTTAAGAGAAAAAAAAAATGTTCAAAATTTTTTCAAAGTTTTATAAGGTGTTACATCATTAAAATTAGCAAAAAAATTAACAAAAAATTTAGTTTTGAATAATTAAAAAAAAAAGTATGTAGATTTATTAACTTTATAAAAACGAACACAGAATAGTTTTCAGATGTAAAATTAATGCCTTTTTGGCCGAGTTATGATAATTTTAAATGGGCTTTCCTCCAATAAAATTAAGCTAATTATTAGTTGTTTTTTAATATAAAAAATCAAATTTTACAATAAAAAATAATATTTTTGCTGGGCAAAGGAGTCATTTCCAACCCCATAAACCATATATATTCTTGATCAGCATCAACAGGAGAATCAATTTAGTCATGTTTAGAAGAAAAAAAAAAAATTGGAATTTTTTAAAATTTTATAAGGGGTTACATCGTTAAAATTATCAAAAAATTTAAAAAAAAATTAAATTTAAAAAACCCTAAAAAGTAGTATGCAGATTTTTTAAACTTATAAAAACTAAGACAAATCCGTTTTCAGAATTGAATTTAATATATTTTCAGCGGAGTTGTAGAATTTTTAAGTTTTTATTTTTTCCAAAAATTAAAAAAATATATAGCACCTTTTTTTTTAATATTAAAATTGTAAAATTGTTAAATATTTTCCTATTGTATTAAAAAAAATTATTTATAGTGTGCAAATTTTATTAACTTTATAAAAACTTACACAAAAACGAGTTCCGAATAAAAATTATGTTTTTTTGCTTAGTTATAAGGTTTAACAATTTTGAATTGCTAAAAAAAAAAACATAAAAAATATGGAACAATATTAATTTAAGAAATTCCAATAGGGGGAAATATAAATGCTTTGATGTATTCTTTAAAATTCTGTAAAAGCAAGTCTTTTAATAACTTTTAAGACCTAAAAAAGTTAATGTACCCTCCGAAAAATACAAATGTAAAAGTAGGAAAAACTCTGCTGATGATGGCTCTATATGGGCATATAGTTTTTCTCTAAGAAGATCAAAATATAATAACAAAACCATAAAAACAATAATTTCTAAAAGAAAGCAAAATATTAACAAATCGCAAAGAAATTTAAAAGAAATATTAATTTAGAACTGAACTTCCCCATTCCCATGGCCTTTGCCCTGGTCCTTGTCCTTGTCCCACTGATCCTGGCCACCCTCCTGGACATCTTTATTAACCACCTTCTCAGATCTTGCTGATGGTGATGACACTATCTTGGGCATCTGGCTGTTGTAACACTCCAAGGCCAAGGACTTGAAGATATTCTTCACATTAAGGCCACTCCTGGCCGATGCCTCGTAGAAGGAGAGGCCATAGAGCTCAGCATAGCGGATTGCCTTTTCCTGGGTCACCTGGCGCTTACCCAGCCGGTCGCACTTGCTGCCCACCAGCATAACGTTGACCCCCTTGGGGCAGAATTTCCCCACTTCCTTCAGCCAGTTGCTTATATTGCGGAAGCTACCAAGAGACGTGGTGTCGTACACAATGATTACACCATGCGAGTTGCGGAAATAAATTGGGAGCATGTCCTGGAAACCCTCCCCGCCGGCGGCATCCGTAATTTGTAGGTGAAAAATCTGGCCAGCCACCTCCAAGTGCGAAACACTGAACTCAATACCCAAATCTGAGCTGTAAATGCGAGTGAAGCGATCCTCCAAGTAGCGTCCAAAGAGGGAGGTCTTGCCCACGCCCATGTCCCCAACGATTAGAATGTTGAACATGTTGTCGCCCATTTTTTGGTGGTAATTTTAAGGGAAAGATTTCAAAGTTTGTTTCAGATGTGGCAAGGGAATGATTTTGATTGAGAAAACTATACAAACTAGGGAATGGCGATTGGCAGGTGTTCAAAGTGACAGGCATGGCCTGTTTTTTTAATTTGAAATTCGGAAAACATTTATATTTTTCTTTAAATTCTTAGAGTTTAAATTTTGTAAAATTCAAATACATAATAAATATATTTTTTAAGAAATTTAAGGCGTGTTTTCCTTTTCAGGATTTGCATAAATTTATAATATATATTTTTTTATTTTTTAAACTAATATAAAATTGAAAAAATGCATATTTCTCATTAAATTTTTCGAGTTAAAATATTTTTAAATTAAAAAAAAATAGTAAATATTTTTTTAAGAATATTAAAGCGTGTTTTCCTTTTTAGGATTTGCATAAACAAATTTATAGTATTTATTTTTTATTTCTTACACTAATTTAAAATTTAAAAAATTCATATTTCTCATAAAATTCTTCGAGTTAAAATGTTTTTAAATTAAAAAATATAATAAATATTTTTTTTAAAGAAATTTAAGGCGTGTTTTCCTTTTAAGGATTTGCATAAACAAATATATATAATATTTTTTTTTAGTTCTCACACTAATTTAAAATTGAAAAAATGCATATATCTCTTTAACTTTATCGAGTTAAAATGTTTTAAAATTAAAATAAATTATAAATATATTTTTTAAAGAAAATTTAAGACATGTTTTCCCTTTCAACATTTGCATAAACAAATTCATTAAATATATGAATCTCTTATTTCTTATTGGCTTCCCAATATCAAGTTGCACCCAATCAGCAATCAATAAAGTACTTTTCCAGTTGATCGTGAGATCGACAGCTAAAATATTAAGAAATATTTTGCTTGACAGAACAAAAAAAAAAGAAGCAAAAGTGCTAAGCAAAGCAAAAAGTTAAAGGGAAAAATTCGGTTTAAATTAATGCTGCAATATCGGTTTTTTTTTTGACATAGCTCTCTGACCTAATTTTGTAATTTTTAGTCAAGTTCGGGAAAATTCGGTTACCTGCAAGTGTAGAAAGTTCATTAGGCGTAATAAACAAGTCACGTCTTAAACCAGATTTGCTTTCATTAGGCTCTTTTCTGGGGTGGGGGCTTTTCGGCTTTGTTTTTTGTATTTTTTTTTTAACGCACATTCGGGTCGGGTCACGCCCTCTTCTTCGCCCCCCGTTTTGGATCCAATTCAGGGTTGAGTTTTAGGGGTCACCGCAGTTAGTTGACACTGATGAAACCGAAACTGAAGCTTTGCCATTGACCCAAAATAATCAGTATAATCATTTTGGAATTGTGTGCATTTTTTCTTAAATTTATAACGATTTTTTTAGTTTTAGGGCTATTTGAACGGATTTTTAATATTACGTTTTTAATTATTTAAAGAAAAATTTGGTTTCAATAGCACATATAAAATATCATGTGCTCACCACCACTTCACTTCACTTCATTCCTGGTATGTTAAAACCAGTTGGGAATTATAAGTGCGTGTGCGCTTTTCGCTGTGAAGCCTTGGTTTTGATCACAAATTTACCAGGAAAACCAGATAAATTTGCCTTTGAATTAAAAAAGAAGGTAAACTAATCGTAGGATGACTTTTCTTAAATATTGAAAAATATTTAAAAATTTTATATTAATTTTAGACATTTCTACTCTTATTTCCTGCAATATTTATAAAGTATTTTATTAAAATCTCATATAAATTCTTTGGAATCCAACTCCCCTATTCCCAAAAGCGAACAAGTCAAGATATATGCATAGTATATCTACATATTCCCTCAAAGACTCGTTACCTTGGTCTAAAAGAGTACTAAATACATTTTGTACTCGTATCTCATTCTACTTGTGCTTTGTCTGCTGTCTGAATATTGACCCCTTCTCGATGAAAATCGTGCTGTGGGTCGATTGCCCATCGACAATTGCCGATTAACGATTAGCGATCACACACACAATGAGAGAAGCTCGCCGCCCGTTCAATTAAGTAGTAGCTTCTGTTTTTTTTCCCCCATTCTAAGCGTTCCACTTCGGCGTATTCCAGGTTTTCTTGCCACCCTATCCCCTCTGTCGATAAAGCATATATACTATATAGTATGTTGGTAGTGTGCCATTGTATCGTGTCGTCGATCTCATTCGCAAATTATCTTTGTTTGCGAAATCGTAATTGTTTTTGCCATCCACAATTCAGCAAGAAACCCAACAATAGTAACAAAGAAAGGTACACGTTAAGAGAAAAAAAAAATTTTACAAAAATACGATAGGAAAAATTCTTCAGTTGAATTTAAGAATTTTTTTTCTAGTAAAAACTAAAACAGATTCAACTAATTTTAATTTTTATATTGAGTTAAAGTTGCTTCTGGTCAACAATATATAAAAATTAAAAAAATATATATAATAAATAAATGAAATAATATTTAATTTACAAAAATAGGTCTCTTTTCAGTTTTCACTTAAAAAAAAAAAAATCATACATTTTCCGAATTCCCCAAAAAATGTGAAAAAAGGAATTTCCATAGAAAAATCCTTCATGGAAATGAAAGAATTTTTTCTAGTAAAAACTAAAACCGAATCATATATTTTTTTATTTCTGTGTAGCAGTTCCTTTTACCTACTTAACCAAAAAATATAATACCTAAAATTATCATATTTTTAGTATAAATTAAGTGTGTGTCTTGCTTTTTTTTCTCTGCAACAAGAGCAAAGAACAACAACAACAACAACAAAAGCAGCAGCATGTTGCCAAGTGCTTGTTTCTCGCAATTGTTGCTATTTTATTGTTGTTGTTGTAAACGTTAATGGCTTTTCTGTTTACTTTTTGCTCGTCCCCAAATGCGGGGCGTGTTCTTTGTTTTGTTTATAGTTTTTTTTTTTATTATTATTATTTTGTAAAGCTGCTTAGCTAGATTTTTGCCATGCTATTTTTATTATAATACCCCAAAAATCCACAAAAAGTCATGAAAAATATATATTACCATTTTTCATAATTTTAAATTTGTTTTTTAGTTTATTAAAATATATATTTTTTTAAGAATAAAATACTTTAAAATAACTTTGCTTAAAAATTAAAAATTATTTTATTTATTCTATAAAATCAATTAAGTTTAAGGGTTATTTGGAAAGGGTATTCAAGGTGTTTGTGTCTCGTAACACTTGTTTTTTTTTATAAACTTACGTTATGTACTTATTTCTGGCCAGTGAACTATGCTGAGTCTGAGGTCTGAGAGAGTCAGATTCCGATTCTGGGTTGCTGGTCTGTGTGGGTTTACCGTCGCCACTGTCATTAAATAGTTTGCCTTATTTTTTGTTATTACTATTTTTCCGCTATTGTTTTTATGTGTGTTTCTCTTTCTCTCCTAGTTTTTGTTGTTGTTGTTGTATTTATTTGTTTTCCTAACAATAAAAGATGGACGAATAACAAATGAAGCGAAAAAAACAACAAAAAGACCTACAATTAGCGGGTTTTATGGTCGCTTGAACCGTAAAGTCTATGAAAACTAAAGGGTAGCATTTAGGAAAGGGTATCATTGAGTCGAATCTGTGGTTAAAACCGATCTTCTTGAAGTAATTCAAAGAAGTCACTTTAAGTAAGGTTAATTTCAAGCTTTTAATTATTATAAATTTATTATTTAACAAAAATTAAAGTTGACTTTGGGTAACCGAAGTTATTATACTCTAGTAAATTACAATAATTAATAAATAAATAATTTTCAATATTAAAATTTAAAAATATTAAAATTTTTGCCATTTTTAACAATGTATAAAATATTTTTTAAAAATTGCTAAACTAAAACTAAACTTAGCGATGTATAAAATATTTTAATAAAATTGCTAAACTAAAACTAAACTTAACAATGTATAAAATATTTTTTTTTAATTTCTAAACTATTTTTTTTTGTAACAAAAAACCATAACCAGCCTCCTCGTCCCCTTTAAAGCCACCTCGCTTAGTAATGGCTTGGAAATTGTGAGTTTAATTTTTCCCATTCACTCTCAACGCAGCGAATGAATAGCCGGACAATAGACCAAGTAAGTGGCTCATTAGGTGTGGAGGAGGAGGAGGAGGTGGAGGAGGAGTAGGAGGTCATGTGAACCATTTGGTGTGGCGATTGCATAAGCATAAAACGAGCCCAGCTAGACTGAAGCCCCTCCAATGGGATAAAAAAAAAACCGAAAAAAAATGAAGTTGGAAAGAACACACCTGAGCGCGAGCCATGGAATCCACCGGGTCAGAGACTCCTGCCTTCGGGCTAATGGAATTTTAACGTTACAACCCAGGGAAGCCCCCACCGCACCCACCGACCGAGAATTAATGCGAACGTGGTGGCGCATGCTGCTAATGTGTCCCTTATTAGCGGATGTACGCACTGCCATACCTCATCCTCCTCATCTTGGTCCTTCTTCCCCAGCATCATCCTGCATTCTGTCCTCGCCTAATCCACTGGAAACATCATTTTGAGCACCTGTTTAATTGCGTTAATCACCAGGAGCAAACATTATTGCCATCGCCATCAGAGATGCCCTAACGATTATGAGGGGTATGGAGGAGGTGGAGAAGGTGGCGGAGGTGGAAGAGGTGGACAAGCTGGGCTTTCCCTTGGCTTTCCTGCCCTCTTTTCCGCTTCTTGCTAGCACTTTGAACTTTCGACCTCAACGCAAGCCGGGAGTAATGCTAATTTTTATGGACTTTCCCTTGGCCACAGCTGGGATAATAAGTGTTCTGGACATGCACTAGTTAGGTATGTATATAGTTCAGTAAACTCCCCCAAGATCAAGGGAGAAGCCTTTTAAATAGGCTTTCTGAGGTTTAAAGACAGCATTTCTTAAGTATTTATCTCTTTAAACAAGAAAGAAAGCTAACTTTGGCCAGCCAAAGTTTGTATACCCTTGCAGGTAACAATTAAAATATAGCATAACTAAGCCAAAAATGCATTCATTTCGATTCGGAAAGCAGTTTTGTGTTAGTTTTTATTAATTTAACAAAACTGCATAACAAATTTAAAATTTTAAGAAATCAAAATTTTTGGCCATTTTTGCTAATTTTAATGATGTAACCCCTTATCAAATTTCGCAAAAATGGCCAAAAAATCGATTTCTTCTGGACATGTCTAGAAAGATTCGCCTGTTAATGCTGATCAAGAATATATATGGTTTATGGGGTCGGAAATGATTCCTTGACTTAGAAAAATATTATTTTGTATTATAAAATGGGTTTTTTTATATTAAAAAACTTCTTGATTTTTGTATACATTTTCAAATTTAAAATTATCATAACTCGACCAAAAGAGCATTAATTTTAAATCGGAAAACTGTTCTGTGCTAGATTTTCTACAGTTAATAAATCTGCATACTTCATTTAAAATTGAAAATTTAATTTTTTATCAAAATCAAAAATTTTAATGATGTAATGATTTTATTTAAGAGGTATTTAAGAAGAGAACTTTCTCGTTTCTAAATAGAAATAAATCTATGATTTTATATTCCTATTTTATAAATGTACCATCTAAAATCTTGTTAATTTAAGGAAGAACTTCTCACCATTTCTTGACCAAAACAAGCATTCCCCTCAGCCGGCTTAATATCTTCCTGCTCCTGCTTCCTCTTCCATAAACACTGCAATCAAATTGTTTCGCAATTGTCCGGCCACAATTTCTAAGAGGGCTTACTTTTGATGTCCTTCGTGGGCGTAACCCGCAATCAAAGGGACCAGAAGCAGAATAAATATAAGAAAAACAAAAATTATTAAGCTGAAAAATTATATTTAAAAAAATAAGCAGAAAAATAAATAAATATAATAATAAGAAATATATTGCTGTTAATAAATTAAATAAATTTTTAAAGCTAAAAAATATATTAGAAAAAATATGTTAAATTTTTTTTAACTGAAAAACAGTTATAATTAAAAAAATCTTGAATTTATTTATTTTTATTTTTAAAAAATATGTTTAATTTTTTTAAACTGAAAAATAAAAACTTTAAGCTAAAAAATATATTAGAAAAATATGTTTAATTTTTTAGCTGAAAACAGTCATAATCTAAAAAAAAGTCTTGAATTTATTTTACAAAAAAATTAGTTTTTATTTTATTTCTGCTTTTTTATTAAGCTTAATTTTTTTAAACTAAAAAACAGTCATAATCTAAAAAAAAATTTTAAAAATATTTTACAAAAAAATTTGTTTTTTTGCTTTTTATTTTTTTTTTAATTATTTTATTTTTTTAAATTTTATTTCTGCTTTTTAGTAAGCTACATTTTTTTAAACTGAAAAACAGTCATAATCTAAAACAAAAATCTTGAATTTATTTTACAAAAAAAATTGTTTTTATTTTATTTCTGCTTTTTTTAACTGCAAAGTAACAGTCATAAATTTGTAATTCATTTCATAATTTTTATATTAATAGTGGGGACATTTGCTTGTGATTAGTGTATTATAATAATAATGATATTAATATAATAATAAGAATAATAATATAATATTAATAATAAGAATAATAATATAATATTAATAATAATAATAATAATAATATTATTATTATAATATTAATAATATTTATAATATAAATAATAATATTCCCAAATATATACACAACAAAAAAAATCATTTGTGTATATTTAGGAATTTAATAATAAATTAAATTTAAATTCAATAAATGGGTTTGGTTTTTATGGGGAAAATATGTGATTTTGGGTTTACAAAAAAAAATATATATATATTAATAATAATAATATTAATAATAATAATATTAATAATAATAATATTAATAATAATATTAATAATAATAATATTAATAATAATAATATTATATTAATAATAATAATAACCTCGTAATAAATAATGTGTATTACTTATGTCAAGAATTCTTATGAGAGCCCATCTTGGCGTATTTGGCAAACAGGTACTTCAGCTTGATAGCCAAAACATCCTGGCTTTCGCTGGGCAAATTGCCAACGGCCGAGGCCCAGTTCTTAACCACCAGACTTGGCTTGCTGGTGGACATGTTGATTTCCGGCACAAAATGATGCGGCATCACCTCCTCGGGCAGCTCAATAGCTGCCTCGCTAATCGATTCATTCATTTGCTCCGGTGTGCGCACGGTTAGCTGCGGTTTGCTGGTCACCTGCTTATAAATCTCATCCATATTCCTATAATATTTATGATTCATTGTACAGAGATTCTTGGGATCCAAAGCCTTGAGCAGGCGCATCTCACGGAGGGCATACTGCAGACCCAAACGGCATTCGGTGACTGGACAAATAGAGTTTCTTTTAGATTTATTTGTATTTTTTTTAGATTTTTTGTAATATTTACTAACCTGTAACATTCAACTCCTTGGATACCCTCACCCAGGCCGTGCGCTTGTTGATGGTGTGCACACGCTGGAAAGTGTGTGGATATCGACGCAGCATGCGGGTCAGCTCAAAGGCCTCGATGGTGGGCACCGTAAAGGAAGGACGTGAACCACTTGGTTTTTGTGTACGCTTTAAAAGGTTACGCGAGGCAGAGGGCTGTGCCTCCACCTCTGGCGGAGTATCCTCTTCCACTGCCTCATTTGCCACTGCAACAGGTACAGGATACTGTAATTCCTTGGGTTTTTTCACCTTTTCCAAGGTACTTAGCTTGCCCGTAAGCAAACGCTTGGCCTCCTCCGAACACCAGGGCATGGGCTCCTTGCAAACGCGTGCCAATAAAGCTGAAGTCTTGCTTTTATCATTACAATCACTGCTTGTCAAGGCCTCAAACATGCTGCAGCGCTTCACCTCGTCAAGGATCTTGTTGTGTACGATATAGTAATATGGTTCCAAGGGATGATATCTCACATCGGCTAGAAATTTGAGTTGCTCTAGAACCTGCCACCAGATTTGGGGCCAGGCATTATCAATGCCACGCTCAAGATCCTCCATATAAGTGCGAAAGGCAAATTTGAACATGGACCAAATGTCATGATGATTGACTACGAAAATAATAATAAAGAATAAGGTTTTAAGGGAAACCCTTAAGGATATCTCTCTCTCTCTCTCTCTCTCTCGCTCTCGTTGCGAGCACAACCGAAAAAGTTCATACTCTTTCGCTCTTGCTCTGAGCAAAAGAGTTTTGCTGTCTTTATTTCGGTTTTCTGTTGAGCGCTTTGCGTTGAGCTCTTTTTATTTCGGTCTTTCAATGAGCGGAACGAGAAATTCTTGCTTAAAGAGAGTTAGCAAAAGACCGATTGACCACAAAAACTCAGCGCAAAACGGTCTTAACATTTACTTTCGTTGTTGTCTGCAAAACAAACGCTTGTGAATGTATACCAATACATATGCAAAAGACTTTTTTCGACAAAACGGTCTTGGAACAACCGAAACAAAACAGAGCAGAAAAAAAAAAACGGTTTCGCTTTGAGCGCGAGCGAGCTCATTTGAGAACCCATGAAACGGTTGCTCTCTGAGTCTTTTAGTTTCCAGACAACAAGAAAAGGTCGATAGTTATTTGCAAGCTCTTTGCGTAATACTTACGATCGGGAAACTTAATCTTGGCCTCACGCCACACCTCCTGGCGTTCTCTTTCCGTAAACAAAGGCGGCGATTGTACCGGCTCTCCCGGCCGCGGTTTACGCATCTCCCAGTAGAAATGCTCATGTTGACGGAAATAGCGTATGAGTTGCGGTATCACCTCCCTGTGCTTTATCCAATCGTTTTTGCGTGCAATTTCATCAAATTTGTCAAACAAACGTGTGGATTTCTCCCAAACCTTGAGGTTACCCTTAAAGGGACGCATTAGCTCCGACATTGGGGCAATGCTTGGGAAAATGCTCATGTTGTTGGCCAGGAAATTCCAGCAGGCGCGCAGAGCCAACTCTGTAAAAGGGTTTTGGGTTTGGGTTTGGATTTGGCTTTGGAATTAATTAAGTTATATAAAAAAGAAAGGGAAAAGCTTACCTGGCAAATGAAATTTCTGGGAGATTATCTGCCAAAAGCCATCGGCCTGGGCCTTCAGTCGTGGATCCTTGTTATGCAATTGCGGCACCGCCATTACCTCTCGTATCAATGTGGCTGCCCTTACCATATTCAGGTGATAATTGCAGGTGAGGCCACCACCCCAAATGCGCAAAGAGTTCCCGGCACTGGAACTATGCACCAGATTCACATTGATGGCATTCATGAATATGCCAGGCGGACTTTGTCCAAAATCTGTGGGTATGGAGCGGGAGGTGGATGGTGATTCCTCCTCCGGCTCCTCCTCCGCCTCCTCTGGGTTTATGGGGGGAGATGAAGTAGCTGTTGTGTCCGCAGGAGCTGCTATGGTCACTGGAGGAGCGGTAGTTACTGGAGAAGCAGCAGGAGCTAGTGTAGTCACTGGATGAGTTGCTGTGGTCACTGGAGCAGCTGGTGAGGCCACTGGCAGAGCTGTTTTGGCCACCAAAGGAGCTGTTTTGACCACCGAAGGAGCTGCTCTAGCCACTGGTGAAGCTTCAGGTGGCTTACTTATCCCTATCCTGGTTGTTGTGCAGCCAGGTAACACCACCGTTGGCAAGGATGTTCCAGTGGCTCGAATTATTGTGGGTCCTAGCGTTTTAGCTGATGCTCTTGCTCCAGAGGATGTCGATGGAATTTCTGGATATATTCCTGGTATCGTTACCACAGCTGCCGAAGATGCTGTAGTACTTACTCCTCCATTTGTTCCTCTACTAGTTACTGATCCTGATCCTGCGTTTGCTCCTGCTCCGGCTCTTGGCCCTGCTCCGGTTCCCGCTCCTGCTACGGCTTCTGCTCCTGCTCCTGTTCCTCCTCCTCCCGTTTCAGCTGCTCTTCCACCTCCTATTCCCTTGCCTGCTCCTGCCTCCATTGCTCCAGCAGCTGCTCCTGTTCTACCTGCTAATCCTGGCAGTGTTATCCCCACATCCTCAGCCGCCTGCTGATGGATTCTAACCATAGGTGGTGCCACCTTTGTGGGTATTGTGGGTATTCTGGCTATGATCTTCAGATGCTTTGGTTTGGCTCCTGGTACAGCTGGTCGTACGAATGTTGCTGCTTGTCCAGGAGCAGGAGCAGTAGGTGGTGGTATGGCTCGGATAAGGGCTGTGGATAGGCTTATGGGGACATTGGCCATAGATGGCATTGCATTTTTGGGACGCACTGATATCTGAATGCCAGGACGTTGCACTAAGGGACGCACAGCATTTGATGGCTGATTCAATGGCTTGGCTGTTATGGAGCTGGGCAGTTTCACGGGCAACCTGGGCACTGGTGGCACCGGAGGCAATGTGGACACTCTTACATTGCCATGAATGGTGGGTATCACAAAGGAGGTGTGTGGTATGTCAGAAGGAGGAGGAGGAGGTGGAGCACTGCTAGTGGTGCTGCTCTTCTTCATTGCCGGCGGATAGACAATGGCTATAGGCAAACGTGGCGGTGGCGGTGGCGTTGGCGTTGGTTCTGGTGCTGCAATCTTTGCCGGTGGCTGAGCCATTTCCTCCTCCATAGCATCACCATTATGTGGACGTTTCTTATTCACACGTTTGGCCGCCCGATTGGCCACCAAACGCAAAATACCATTGAGCATATTCTCGAAATACCATTTATCTTGGAGTTGATAACCCTCCTGACGCATCACCGTCAGTTCCGTGTGAAAGGAGCGCAACACCAGCCAGGTGACCTCACAACGTTCATGACTCAAGGTCACCGCTTTGCCCACTTTTAACCACAAATCATCATAAATTGCAGGCTTGGTTTTTAGCTTTGAGGAATCATCCATCATTTGGACCAACTCGGGCATGGAACGCATGGCATTAATCAAAGCCAAAACACTACGAAAATTCTCAATGGGCTCATGCCAACCAGTTTGCAGGTACTTGGAACTTTGGCATACAGTGCCTTGCAATCGCAACACCGATGTCCTCATGAAATCCATCAATTGACAGATTTCTGACTCCTTTTTACCAGCATTAATCGTAATCTCCCATTCATAGCGTGTGATTAGTTTCAACCAAATTTTGATTAACTTGGTGGCCTTGTCATGCAACTCATTGGAAATGGAACTCCAAATCAAGCCACGATGACGAAAGTTGTTGTAATGTATATGCAAAGGATCATAGAGCTGGCTATAGGCACTTACCGCCTCGATCAAGCGTCGCTCGCCACTGGAACAGCGAAAACTGGAGGCATCTTCCACCAGATCCACATCTATGATATCCACTGGTGGTGGTTCCACAATCTCTACTTCAGGTGCACCTTCCTCCGCCTCACCATCATTGTCACTATCTTCGATGGTTAGCAAAGGAAAACGTGCCACATGGGGATAGAGAAAGTGTAGCTCCTCCTCGTATCTTAAGCAGGGACGCCGGCGAGTGGTACCCTTACGTTGCACTGAACTGCGATGAAACCAACGCAATCGACGCACATGTCTCTGATAGCGATAGCGCAACTCTGACCAGGTCACCAGGCATTGGGTTAACTCGATATTCAGCTTTGTGGTGATGCTTTTCCACAGCTGCTCCTTGTGGGTGTCATCATGGAAACGCTTGTGCCGGCGATCATACAAAGCGGGTTGCTGGCGCACCAAGTTAATGAGATTTAGCTCTTGCTCGCAGGCCTCCAGGACAGTGGTGGGTCTGTCCAGGGAGGCCAGAGATTCCTCCACTGCAAATGGAGGATGAGGGAGCATCAGAAGATGTGTAAGTAAAGGTTTACCTAAGAGACTCACCATTTACCACACCCGGCACACACTTCTTGTCCATGACGTCCGCCGCAGCCGCAGCCGCCGCCAGTTGCTTGGATCTCTCCTGTTCCCAGTTCCTCCGGTGGGAAATTCGAAATTATTGCTGCGCCGGCTACCGGACGCGCCCCGGGGAAATATGGCCAGAATGTTTGCAAGGCCTTTTTTGTTGGTTACAATTTAAGCAGTTGCGGGTTTTCGCGACGCCAGAAATTTTGTTTGGCAAATTTGTTTGACACTAGTGCCTGGCCACCGGGTTATCGATTAGTATCGATTGTTTATACTATCGGCAGCCATGGCACAGTGTGACGGTGCGGTGCTGCCACTAGGCGGTCGATAGTCACATATGTGGCAACACTGGTAAAGCATTTAAATGTTATTTTTGTTATTTTGGTTATTTTGTTTATTTTTGTTGTTTTTTCTGCTTTTGTAGCTGTGTATTTATATATATATTTAATAAATATGTTTAGGATATAAAAGGTTTGGGTGGAATATTTGAGCTATCCAGATATTAAGATGTCGCTACCACTGTCACAATAGATCTAATGTGGGGCACTAGAGGTGGACCGGTTTTTATATTCTCTGTGTGGGGGAGAGTGAGAGGGAGTTAGAGAGAGAGTGAGCAAGATAGACAAAGGGAGAGAGAGAGAAAGAGAGAGAGAGAGCGAGCGATATATGGATACGGAGAGAGCAAGGTAGATACAAAACTAGAGAGAGAGAAAGAGCTAGAGAGAGAGACAGAGAGAGCTAGAGAGAGAAAGAGAGAGCTAGAGAGAGAGCTAGAGAGAGAGAAAGAGCTAGAGAGAGAGCTAGAGAGAGAGACAGAGAGAGCTAGAGAGAGAGAGAGAGAGCTAGAGAGAGAGAGAGCTAGAGAGAGACAGAGAGAGAGAGACAGAGAGAGAAAGACAGAGAGAGATAGGTGAAATCAGAGACAGGGAGAGATAGATACGGAGAGAGTGAGAAAGACACAGAAAGAGAAAGATGGACATTGAGAAAGCGAAATATGTAGATGGGTATGAAAAGAGGGAGAGAGAGCGATATATAGATACAGATGGAGAGAAAGAGAGAGAGAGGGAGAGAGAGAAAGAGAGAAAGAGAGAGAGGAAGAAAGAGAGAGAGAGAAAGAGAGATAGAGAGATATATATAGATACAGAGACAGAGTGAGATAACTACAGGAAAAGAGATAGATTCAGAGAGAGAGAAAGAGAGAGAGAGAGAGAGAGAGAGTGCGATATATATAAAAATATAAAGCGGAATATTGGGAAAAATATTCAAGTTGTTGATAGATCGAAAGATAATTTGATATATAGACAAATATGTATATCTTTAGACAGATAACTTAGATCCTTAGATGGGTAGATTGAAATATAGATCGATAGATAGATAGTTTTATAAATAGATGCATATACAGACAGATAGATCCTTAAATAAATAGATCATTAGAAAGATGGTTTGATGGGTCGATAGAAAGATAGATAGATAGATGGATAAATGGATAATGGATAGATCCTTAGTTAGATAAATGGATATATAAATATACATATGTATAAATATATAAATAAATAGATTAATCCTTAGATATATAAGTAGGCATATGGATAATTATTAATAGATAGATAAATTGTTAGACAGATAGATAGATAAATAAAAAAATAAATAGACGAAAGCTAAAAATATAAAATAGATCCTTAGATGGTTCCTAACAGAACCATTCCAACGACCCGATCATTACCAGCTTGCTATTGAAAATTGGGTTCCAACAATCATGTCATTACTGTACTTTGATTAAAGAACGATCGTTTATTTGTGCATAAAACGAGTTTTTTGGTAATGTTAACTGCAGTTCTCTCCTAGGCAAACCTGTTCTTAAATACATAATTGAATAGTTTTACTTTAAGCAATATAAAATAAAATATATACATATATATATTCAAAATATATTCAAATTTTTATCTTATTTTAAACTAAACAAAATAAAGATCAGGCTAATAAAGGCAGTTAATTGAATAATTAGTACTAATCTGCGGGCGGGCAAAGGCAAGTACATAAAACGCATTGGAATGACGTCGACATCATCAGCGGGGCGCATTATTTTGCGGTCATTATTTTTAGACGTGCGAATAGTTAAACCAGCTTAGAATTTATTAGATATTTGTGTTGCTGATTGCTAAAGTCGGAGGGACTCCGTGGCGCAACGGTAGCGCGTCTGACTCCAGATCAGAAGGTTGCGTGTTCAAATCACGTCGGGGTCAAGAGGTTAGAGGTTATTTTTTTGTTTTTTTTACTTTTTTTTTTTTGTTTTTAAATGCAGAAATCTTAATTTATAGACTTAAATTTTTAATAAATTTAATGCTGTTAAAACCAACATTAAATTTTAAATTAAGAAATGTAGAGAGAAAGAGAGAGATAGAGATCGGTTGTGAGAGATAGAGAAAGAGATAGATAGAGAGAGAGGGATAAAGAGAAAGATGGAGAGAGAAGGATCGAAGCAGAAAATTAGATATTAAGATATTACGAGACAAAGATTTATATTAAAAAATAGAGAGAGAAAGCACACAAAAATAGAAAATAAAATAAATTACATAAAATAAGGAAAAGAATTTGAAAATTAAAAGAACTAAACATTCATAAACTGTTATACACAGGGTTTGTGAACAAAATAACCACTTTTATAACAGTGCCAGTGCTGCCAGATCGCCACGCCCAAGATCCGTTAGATTTCATTTTCACCCACAAACAGCTGTCGTCCGTAATTCCTGAATTTTGCGTCGCAATAAACAATAATATTTATGTTTCGTCTGCATTGTAACAAGTGTTACCATCTCCGGTCCCAAGAGCCGACCTTGGCGCTTCACCTGTCCCGATGCCATCACATAATTTGTGCCAACTGCCTGGAGCAGAGCTCCTTGGAGGACCCAAAGAAGTGTCCGCTTTGCAGCCAGCCACTGCAAACGATCCCCATCGATCGGAACATGCCCAGCGGCATGGCCCAGTACTTTGAGGATCCCACTAGATTCCTGAAGCTGTACCAGAAGATCAGCAAGTTCCAGTGCGATCAACGGACATCGGACAATGTGGGATTTTGGCAACAGACGGAGCGGCAGCGTGACTTGGAGCTGCAGTTGCAGGGCTACAACAAGATCGAGATGCAGTTGAATCAGCAAATCAAGCAGGAGAAGCGGCGCATCGAGGAGATGCGCAAGTACATCGAGTACCATGATAAGGCGGCGGCGGCACCGAGTGGCAGCAGCAGCAGCAGCCATAGAGGACGCCGGGGATCTAGGAGCAGCAGCCAGGGACGTGGTTCAAGACCACACACACCATCGGTCACCACAACCATAACGGACAACTCGATGGAGAAGGAGAATAACTTTTTCATGGACACCACGGCGGATGATTTTGGGCCAAAGAAACGCCGCAATGACAAAAATTTTCATATTTAATAAGTAAACCATTGATTAATTTTGTTAGATTTAAGCTTAAAATAAGAACAATTGTTCTGAATTTGTTAATAAATTAAGGAAAAACCTGATTAAAATCAAGAAGTTTTAACGTTTAGCAGCCCAATCTGGCAACGCCATTAAGCACCGATCCGGCAACGCCACTCGCGAAACAGCTGTTTCACGTTTTTTTTTTTCTTCACTTTCATAACTTTAATTTTATTTGCAATTTAAGCGCTTTAAATTGAATTAAAATTGCCACCATTTAAAGCCCAGCCATGTGGACAAGGACGCATTGCCTCTGGCGCAGGCTACCGCATCTTCTAGGCCGCCAGTTGTGTACATCAAATGTTTTGCCTGCACGTATCTTTGCCGATCGCGAGAATCAGTTTGCTCATGGCATTCTAATGGAGTCCCTGAAGCCCTACCAGGTGCTCCGACCCACAAACAATGTTGTTCCTAAGGAGCTGCTCTGTGAGGAGCGCTTCCTGCAACCCCAAAACCAAGCCAAAGCCGAGGATTTGTATGCCGACTTCCTGGGTTTGGTGGAGCACTGCACCCGGCTGGGCCTTCAGGTAAGTGATGCCCGCTATGATGCCTTTGCCCGCTGCTACTGCGAGCAACTGCATCGCTTGAGCGATGAGCAACTGCTTGGCTCTCTAAGTGCTCTGGGTGAGCTGCCCACTCCAGAATCCCCCAAAACCCGTAATTACATGGAACTATGGAACACGCTGGACATCGAGTGCTGTCGCCGCATTGAAGGCTGGTCCAGTGCCCAACTGTTGCTAGTGAGCGATGCCTGGTACCGCCTGGGTCTGGCCCGGATTGGGGAATATGTGTGGCTGGCCTTGAAAAAGCTGGGCCGAAAAGTACGTAAACTTCCACCGGAGCAACTCGTTCAGGCCATGTTCCTGTGCAATCTGCTGCGGCGACCCGTCTTCGAGATGTTTGACTTTGAGCTGAATCTGTCGCGATGCGTGAATCAAATGTCACTGGGTGAACTGGGCGTAATGGCCATGGGTTTCTTCAAGACGCAAACACCGATTAGAAATCCCGAGCTACTAGAGCAAATATATCAGCGATTGGGCAGTGAGCTGGATACCGTGGAGGATATACCATTGGTGGCCCTGCTGAAGGTGCTGAGGTACAGCAGCAAGCTGCCACAGGTGGAGCCGCTCAAGAAACTGCTATGCTTGCTGGAGGATCAGGTGGAGCGAGTGTCACTGCTGGCCTGCCTGCACATGGCCTTGCTGGGTTGTGACTTGCAGACCTGCAACGATGTCCTGGTGGAGCGGATTCTCTTGCGTTTTGAGCGGGAATTGGAGGACGCTCGCCTGAAGGATGTGGAAAGGATTTGTCTGGTGATGGCCTTGTTCAATGTGAACAGTCCTTCGGGTGTGGAGGCAAGGTTAGCCAAGCGTTTGCCGGATTTATTACGCCAGCGGTTGGATGAGATCTTAAGGCATCCGCGTTGCTTCACCAATTGCCTGCAGTTTCTCACGATGCGCGGCATTCAGGATGTGGAGCTATTGGGTGTGGTTTTGGCACCACGCTTCCTGCAGCATGCCTATCGAACGGGTCTGCCAGGGCGAGAGTATTTCCATTTGGATGCATTTGCCCGTCTTTTGGGTAACGAGGAGTACCAGGGACCGCTGCTCAGCGAAAGGCAGCTGCAGCAAATGGGACGCCTCTACACGCAGTACATCCCAGTGAGGGATGGACGCTTCCGTCTCAATAGCACCGATCGCATTCTGCTGGAGATTCGGGAAGCTGCCACGCTGCTTCATCGCCATCTTAGCTTCAAGCATGTCCTGCCGCACTATGAACGTTGCGATTTGGTTCTTTGCTATGACCATCGCCAGCGAAGGGCTCTGCCGCTCTCAGCGGAGGTGGGTGAGGATTACAATGGCGTGATACTCACCCGGCGGCATTTGCTAGGGGAAACCAAGGCCGGGGATGATCAAGTGGCCACCATTGTGATTGTTATTGCAGGATGGAATAACATGATACGGGACAAGAATCGTTTTACGGGACAGATGGACATGAAGCTGAGGCAACTCCGGCAACTGGGACATCAGCCAGTGGTGGTGAGTAATAAAGGATTTCTTTAGATTTTCTTTAGAATCATTCAACTCTCTCAAGCTCTTTCTGAAAGAGAACGAAGAGAAGAAGAGAGCGAGAGAGAATTTCTGAAAGAGAACAAAAAGAGAGAGAGAGAGCGATCTTTTCCTTGGAATTGCTCTCATTTGTATTAGGAGAGAAAGAGAAGCTGAGAGAAGTTGAAAAGGAAGTCACTCTTTAAAGAAAGATAGGTTTTCTATACAGCACAATTTTGTTTATAAAACATCACTTTAACTTTTTTTGGATTTTATTTATTATTTAACTTCTTCTCTAGGCCTTTAATCTTTCAACTCTCTCGTTCTCTCTGAACAAGAACCTTAAAAAAGAGCGAGGGAGAGAGTTTACGTTGTATTTGCTCTTATTTGTGTTTGAAAAGAGAGTATTTTGAGAGAGAAGTTGAACGAAATCTCGCTTCTTTGCTTTCTATAAAACATAATTGTTATTTTTTTTATAAAACATTATTTTAATTTTTTTTTTAATTATATAAATTAAATTTGAAAAGAGAGTATTTTGAGAGAGAAGTTGAACGAAATCTCGCTTCTTTGCTTTCTATAAAACATAATTGTTTTTTCTTTATAAAACATTACTTTACATTTTTTTTAATTATATAAATTAATTTTGGCATTTTAATAATTAATTAACTCCTTCTCTAGACCTTTAATTAGTCATCTCTCTTGTTCTCTCTGAACAAGAACCTTAAAAAAGAGCGAGAGAGAGAGAGAGTTTTGGTAACGTTATTTCCTTGTGATTGCTCTCATTTGTATTTGAAGAGAGAAAACGGAAATCTTTTTGAGAGAGAAGCTGAAAGAAGAGAGAGAGAGAGCTCTCATTTGTTGTCTTTGAAAAACATCACTTGAACTTTTTTGGCATTTTATTAATTGTTTTCTGCTTAACAAATAATTATTTTAATTACAAGTTCTTGACATTTTTTTGTATTAATTAATTAATTTATTTATTTATTAATATATTTATTTTTTAATATTTATTATAAGCTTTAGGTCTTTAATATCCTTAAAAATGTTGTGGAAAAATGGCAGACAAATAGGCAGTATTAATAACTATCTGTGAATTAAGAAAAACCCTTGAAAATCTAAAAAAAAATATAATTTTGAATTTGACCAGTTAATAAATAAAAAAAAAACCTAAGCAATACATAAGTATCTACATAATAAATGAATATTCTAGCCATCTCTCTTTCTATTACATGCATTTGATCCCTGTTCTTAGACATTTTTTTTTTGAGTATTTTCGTACTTTTCCCAATCAAATTCCATGCCTCTTTTAACCACCAGATCTATTGGCATGAATGGCGGGAACTGGAAAACGCCACAGATCGCCAGGACTTTCTCCGACGTCGCCTCAGCCAAGTGGCCAAGATATAGCAGCAAAACGAAGAGCACATAAGATACCAAAAATCAAATTAAAAAACGAATGAACCCACAACAATAACTTGGATAATAGTCAGTCATTAGCATTATTAGCATTAATATCTGAACAATATACAGGCAGGCACAACACTACGGTCTAGGAATTATCTAGAAAAAAAAAAAGAGAAGAAGGAAATATTTCATCATGATGACCGCCCGCGGCCACGCCCCAAACAACTGCTACTACTAGTTAAAGGAGTAGCTTAGCTCTCTTGATCCCGATCAGAGCGTGGCGCTCATCGCTCGCTTGGTGTACTCGTAGGTGACGAACAGAGTGGCCGTTGCCGGAATGGTACGCAGGACGGATGGCAGCAGGCCGCGATACAAGGCCAAAACGCCCTCGCGCCGAACTATATCAGCTCCCACGGTGAACATGCTGTCGTTGAGGTTCTTCACCTGAATCCGGCTCTTGATTACATCGGCTGGAAACGTTGAGGTCCACAGGCAAACACCACCAATGGCGCCGGCGATCATCGTTCGAACTGGTCCTATTTCATCTTTTGTTTGATCCTCTCTGGGGGGAAATAATGAGGAATAACGAGGAAGAAAGGTATAAGAACCAGACTCATGGAGCTTAATTAAATTCTTTTAAATTTTAATAATTTAATTATTTCAAATTAAATTTAATTAAATAATATAATTTAATTATTCTTAATTAAATTTAATAAAATAAAATATGTTTACTATTTTAAATTAAATTTAAATAAATTTAATTATTAATTAATTTAATTAAATATTGAATTTAATTTCAACTTAATTAAAGTAAATAATTAAATTAAATAATTTACTTATTTTAAATTTAATTTAAATAAAACTAAATGGGAAAACTATAGAATATATCTTTAAGAAGACTGTTTTTTGTAAGAACTTTAGAATATATATTTTTTATACCCTTGCAGGGTATTATAATTTTAGTCAAAAGTGTGTTACATAGTGAAGGAGTCGTTTCCGACCCCATAAATCATATATATTCTTGATCAGCACAAAAAGCGGAACCGATCTAGCCATGTTTAGCCGAAATTAAAAAAAAAATTTTTTTTTTCTTATTTTTAAGGTCCTAAAATTCTTGAAATTGTCAAATAAAAATTGGAAAAAATTTCAATTTCTTAAAATGTGATATTTAGTATGCAGGTTTGTTACCCTACAAAAAACTAGCACAGAAAAGCTTTCCGAATTGAATTTGATGCTTTTTTGGCTTAGTTATGATCTTTTTTATAAAAAAAATTACCATTTCAAATATATAAAAATATTAATTTAAAGAAAGTGAATATTTCGGATCTTCTTGAAGGGTTTATACGATTTTAGTCAGTGAAGGAGTCATTTCCGACCCTATAAATCATATATATTCTTGATCAGCACAAAAAGCGGAGTCGATCTAGCCATGGTTAGGAGAAAACAAATAAAAAAATTTTTTTTTTTAATTTTCGAGGTCCTAAAATTGTTGAAGTTGTCAAATAAAAATTGAAAAAAATTTCAATTTTTTTAAATTTGAAATTTAGTACGCAGTTTTGTTACCCTACAAAAAACTAGCACAGAAAAGCTTTCCGAATTGAATTTGGTTATTGATTAGATGACAGATCCTATGGCAAACAGCAAGGGTATACAAATTTCGGCTTTCCGAAGTTAGTTTCCTTTCTTGTTATATTATGAAATGTATAAAAACTATAAAGTAACTACTTAATTTTTGAAAGAATTAAATTGCAATAAATTGAGTAAGTAATTGTTTTTAAATTAAGGGTTTTTCCTACTCACCTTCGCAGCAACTCACGTGTGCCCTCGTAGCTGCCGAAAAAGAAAAAGTAGCCCGGCATCTCGCGTATGAATGTAGAGCTCAGGCCCCGATAGAAGCCTCGGATGCCTGCAGAGAAAAAGGAGATTGCAAGTCAAAGTCAGAGTCACTTAAAGATAACAAATAAATATAGACGGAACCGGAATGCAAATGCAGATTGGCACGTGAGAGGACGAGAGGTCGTGACCGTTGGTAAGGCCTCATGATAAGACCATAACGGAAACGTGCTCATCGCCTGCCTGGAGGAGATGCACCATTGATCTAACCGACTGGCCCCGGGGGCTGTCAATCGCGGATCAACGAGGCATTCTCTCTCTCCCTGTAACTTTCCACTTGGACTGATAGTGGATGCCTCTGCGCTGGCTCAGTTTCCGATTAAAAATTCTCCCCTACTACGCCACGATCTGTGGCCACAGATCTCCCATTCCGGGCTACGTCACAGTGCGTGGCATGTTCCCAAATGGCCTTATCAGCGGGCATAGTAATCCCTAATTCCTATGTTCGCAATCTGCGTAGTAAATACTTGTTATTATTTATGTTTTTTTTTGTGAGAATATACGAAACCTTCTCGCGATTCGATTAGATTCGATTGGGGGTTGAGTTATTACAAAAAAAAAAAAAAAAAAAAACTCATCACTAGCTGGAGAGGCATATATTTTATGGCCTCGTGTCGTCTAAACTTTTACGGCTTATGCTTCCTGTGTGGCTTCAGACAACCATTAAAGTTTCAAGTTTAATATATATTTTAATATATAATATATTAATTTTCAAGGTTTGGTTATTTAGTTTAATATATTTCAACTTTTAAAAGAGTTATTTAAAACAATTTTAAATTACTAAACAAAACCACTTCTTTATTAAATTAAAATATATTTTTAAAATAATATAACCATTCTATAATATACCTTTAAAAATACAAAAATAAAGGCTTATTTTAAACAATTTTAAATTAATAAACAAAACAAAACCATCTTATTTATTTAATTAAAATTGTTTTAAAAATTTTTATATATTTGTAACTTTAAAAGAAATATTGTAGAATGGTTATATTATTTAAAAATAAAAATAAAACAATCTTAAAATTGTTTATGTTGCCTTTACGATAATTTGTACTTTTGTATACACCCACTTTGGGAGCTCTGATAACATTATTATTACATTTTGGCCCAAAAAAATCAGGAATTTCATGAATCATTTGATGTGTCATCCGATTTATGGATCGAAATTCAATATATGCAGCACCATTACTAACATATCTCTGCTTTTTAAATTAAATAAGTATCACGAATTCATTGGAAAATTCGAAATTAAAGCTTTGTCTGGATAGATTTCAGAGTTTCAGTTAGCAAAAAATTTTTATTATATTAAATATATATATATATTTTTTTTTAATTTTATTTATTATTTTATTTAGATATTATATATATTTATAAATTATATATTAAATATATTTTGTTATTATATTATTTTATTATTTTTTTTTATATACTTTATTTATTGTATATTATTTTAAAATTTAAAATTCCAACGCTTTTTTTTACAGCCCAATTAATTTATATTTTTGAAAAGATCGCAAAGCAGCGATAACCAAAAGATCCGGCAACTACCAAGCAATCCGTAACCATGTGGGCATCCGTCGGGTTTTTTTTTATTATTTATATTTTTTTATGGTATGAGTGCGATCCGTATCCGTGTTTATATCGCACACTGCGATGCGATAATTGTGAATTATGAAAAGAAAACGATCGCCGAAAGCCACGCGGAGATAATCTAATCAGGGCACTCGAGTGTTCCCAGAGCAACAAATATGTTTTCCAACAAAAAAAAAAAAACAGAAAAAACCAAGGCCCCCACACCCCCCACCGACAAAAAGTTGGCGGAGAAAATATATATAGAAATAAATGCCACAAATTATTAATTAAAAGTTATATATTTTCATTATTAATGAAAATTTATAACTATAACTACTCACCCTCGGTCCTCCAAATGTACCGCGTCAACGTCCATGGCGTTCTCATATCCTCCGGGTGGGCCGCCTCCACAAAATGCTTCATCTCGCGCAGCGCCTGAAGCTTGCACTTGATCAGCTCCGTGGGACAGAGGGTGAGCGTGGAAAAGCAGGCGGCTAGAGAGCCAGCACAGGCATTCTGTACGGTGGTCAACTCACTGGGCGTCTCCTTGCCCACCAGAAATGTTACGAATTTTTGACAACCACCGTAGGCGGCAAATAGTACCGAATTTTCAGCAACATTGGCAAACACCGCCGGTATAGAGCCGGCATAGAGGCCACGGGCAAAACCATCCTTTTGATAGGTTCTCACAAAGCAATCCCACATGCCGCGATATGCCTCCGGGAAGGTCTGCAGCTTGACCTTGACCGTGTCGAGGGGCTGGGAGACATATACCTGCGCCGCACCGCCCAGGGAGCCGGCGAGGAAGTCGATTAGCCCTTCGACAAAGTTGATATTATTGCCGGTACCGCCGCCGTGCATATCGAGGCGTCGAACGAAACGCAAGAAACCGCCGACCACGAACAGCAGGCCGTCGCGTACAGCCCTAAGCGTCGATTGAACACTGAGCGATCGGAGTTTCTTCCACTTGCTTTGGGTGGCGTCGCCGTTGCCGCCTTCGATGCCCTCAATGGCTGCCTGCGGGCGGTAGGTGATAGGTGGTTGGTGGGTGGATTGTGGATTGTGTGGATGGTGTGGATTGCATGTGGCAGGGTTGTCAAGCGATCGACGGGGAGGGCGTTCCCAGTTTCACTTTCGGAAAGTGGAATTGAGATCTCCTTGGATGGGTTTTGTTATAAATTATTATATTGTATTAATTAAATAATTAATCAAATAATTTATAATCATTAAATAATACAAATAATAATATAAACCACAATTTATAAATTGAAAAATAAATATTATAAATTATTAATATATAATAATATTTTTTGTAAGCATTGTAATTTGTTTTTTCTTTTTTCTAATTTAAAATTTGTTGTTTTCATAAATATATTAATTTAAATATTTTTATTTATGGATAAAAAATTATAAATTACCAGTTGTAAAATCTAAATAAAAAAAAATATATATATATTTATAAATATAAATATTTAAAAAAAGAAGCCTAAAATAAATATGTATTTATTGATTTTTTTTCAAAGAGTTTGAAATTACCAGTCACTTTTGATCTAAAAAATATTTAAGAATATATATTAAAATAATATATATATATTTAATATATAAAGAATATATTTTTATTTATTAAATTTTAATAGAAAGTGAAGAAATACTTAATTATTTATGTTTTTGGAACGTCTCTTATATTTTGTAACAATTTAGAAATATTTATAATATATTTTTTAAATTTTTTAAATATTTTTTTTCTTATTTATGTTTGTTTTTTATAAATAAAAATACTTTTTTTATAATTTTTTTTTATGGGAAAGAGAAAATTACTTTTTTTTTTTATTCTAGTTCTCAAAAACATATATTTATATATGTAATAAAATATTTTAAATAGTCATAAATATTTCAAAAATCTTTAAAAAATTAAAAAATATTTTTTTTAGACAGTTGAGGCTTGTTGAGGTTCTCAACAATTACTTAATATATTTAAAAATTTAAAAACAAACTTTAAAAATTCTAAATAATTTTTTTCATATTAAAAATATAATTTTTAAATCTTAAAAGCTTGCTGGTTATTTATAAATACACTCTAGCTCCCTAGGTAATCAATAGTTTCTGTTAAAAATTGGTAAATTATACAATAATTTAGTATATTTACCAGGAAATCTAATAATAATGCTATTTTTTGTTATTTATGCAATTTTTATAGCATTTTTAAAGCCACACCCTTACCTAATCCCTGGGTTTATTAGACAACTGTACCTGCAGGGCTCGTTCGTAGGACTCGATGATCTCGTCGGGCGTCAATAGCAGAACACTGCTGCCCACTTCAGTGCTCCCGATCCTTGGCGGCGGCAGAGGCATGATTACAGTGGATTTTTCATCGACGACTTCATCACCAGCAGAAGCCGCCTCGTTGACCGGTGTTTCTTCCGCCGGAGGCGTCAACTTTTCCCGATGCCGCTGCCTAATGGCTTGGATTGGTGGTGGAGCACTGTCGTTGTTCTCTTCCGACAAGGGCGTCATGATCCGCTGATGCTGATGTTGCTGCTGCTGCTGCTGTTGCTGCTGCGACGCTTGCTGCTCTTGGACATGGAAATGGTGGGGCACAGTAACCTCCCTGGCACACTGGCTCTTGGGTATGTGCCTACCTAGGTGCCACTAGGAGCTACTACTCTGTCCCTTTCCAGTCCCCTGAACGAGAGCAGATTCTCAGAGTCGGCAGTGAGACTACAATTTAGAGTGTATGTGTGTGCGAGTGTGTGAGTGAAAAGTCGTTGGTTTATTGTTTATCCTTTCAAATAATGGTTCGATTTACGGTTTATTAATAATCGATAATTTGATTACGCCATATGCATATATATAGGTGTATACATATCATGTGGATCAGCGATCTCTCTCTCCCTCTCGCTATCTATCTCTTTCTCCGCATTGTTCTTTTTTCTCTCTGTGTGTGTTTTTTTTTTTTTAATAATTATTATCTTTTGTTTTTTTTTTTATTATATATTTTTTGGGATGTATATCTGGGTTTCATTATGCGGTATTTCCTCTCCTTATCGCCACTGCTCTCTTATTTATATATATATATATATATAAATTTATTAATTTACATGAAATCATAACTTAGTTACTCGCTAGCTTTATATACCATTTAGTACAGTTATGAAGTTAGTTTTTATATCGATACATATATATATTTATTATGTAATAGTACAAAAAAAAATGACTGAAGTTATCCTCGAACCTCGAATGATGCTTGAGCTAAGTTCCTGATCGGTGTTACGCCTTGATTATCGATAATATCGATAAATTGCGCTATCGCTAATCGTTAATCCTTTGCTGAGTTTGCAGAAATGGTAGTGGAAGCGGGGGAAAATTCACAGGTTCACAGGATATACATATATAGATATAGCCAAATGTGGAGAGTTCCGCGTCCTCTTCGTCTAATACTTTGTACTCGTTTATGTATATTTTATTTCGGTGTAAAAATATTATTATTATCAACATCGTTTCGTATATTCTTTTTTTTTCTATACAAACTCAGCGGCAAAATTTCGCATTAAAAAAAAATTGTTCTCTCAGGATGTATGCTTTTCTTTTTGCTAATTTAATGCGGATTTTCTTCTTCAGTTTTTTTATAATATTTTTTTATTATGCTTCCTATACAACTATACATATTCATTATTATTATTGTGTACAAATTTCAAATGGCAGAGAAGCGAAAATCAAAAATTAACTATTTATTCCTATTGGCACACATTTTGAATTTCAGATTTGAAAAGGTTTCGGACTTTTACAAGGGGATTTATGTTTTTCTCAAAGACTGAAATTTCTAAGTGGAAGTTTGCTAGAAAATTGCGAAATTTATCCAGTGTAATATTTAAGGGAAATTTTGAATTTGAATTGAAATTTTTAGGGGCTTTACAACACTTAAAATTGTATTATAATGGCCTTTACAAGACTGAAATATAATTATAAAGGGGTTTATAGCTCTTTTTTGGAACACAAAACCATTTAAAGGTTACAACAAGTGAAATATTTTTAAACTAAAAATTAACTTTAAAAAAACATTTTATAAATCTAAAAAATTTCAATTTTAGTAAATACTATACAGTGTTGGAAAAGGTATTAATCTCTTTTACCTATAAAAAAAACTACCTAAGCTGTACCTAATGTGTATACAATTTTTTATTAACAAAATAAATAAAAATATACAATTTTAAAGTTAAAAAAAAAAGAAAACTAAAAAAAAACAATTTTAAAATAATAAACAATTTAAATTTGTTTGTTCACCTAACATAGGTAAAACTTGCACAAATTTTTAGGTACTTTTCAGCTTTGATTTTAAGTACTTGTACCAAGAGTTGAAACAATAATTTAAAAATATGGAAAACTTTTTAAAATTTCAAAAAACTATTAAACATTTCTATTACTTTGGCAGAAATTGATTTATATTTGTTTGTTTACACAGGTTTTTAGGTATTTTTTGTACTTGTACTTGTACCTAGAATTATAAATTTTATTTGAAAATATGGAAAACATTTTAAAAATTTCAAGAAAAACTATAGGATTTTCCAAAACTTGGTTTATAATTTCTTAAATAAGCTGTAGAAAGATTGTGCCTTAGTTTTTTTCCCTTTTTTTTGTAAGTGTAATTCAACGAAACCCTTTTTTTCACAGTACATCGAACAGAAATTCCTTGGAGTTAGGAAACTGAAGCCTGGGCTTAAAGGAACTAAATTTATTATGATGCTTCACTTGAGGTTGGGGCAACTGGGAACTCCTCCTCCTCCTCCTCCTTGTCCTCCTTCTCTGCCTGGAAATTGCACTACTGTGTCCCGACTGGCCCTCGTCCACCAACACCACCACCTCCTAGTAGTAGGCGGGGAAGGGATGATAGTTCGACGGATTGGAGGCATGATGATTGGCCGATGGCAGGACTGGCGGCGGCCTTACACCCGGATGATAATTGCTGGACGCCACCTGATGGTAGGCACCAAAACTCCTGGCCATATGCCGATTTTGGGCAGCAGCCGCCGCCGATTCGCCCAGCAAACGACTCTGATCCGCCGTGCCCAGCAGCCGGTTATTCTGCTCCATCAACAGATGGGCGGTGGGATCGACCAGCAGGCGATGCTGATCGGCAGCTGCATTCGAGGCGGCCAATATGCGATGCTGCTCCACCGTGGAGAGCAACCGGTGATGCTCCAAACTTTCACGACTCTGGTGCTGCATCTGCGAGGAGAGGAACGATCGATTGTTGCCCACGGCCATGTTGGCCGTGTTGGGCGTTAGATCCAGCGAGGCCATCCGCAGCATATCATGATGCGATGGATGATTGTACGGCAGCTGTGGTGGCGATGACACCACATAGTTGGCCGTTCTGCTGAGATCCACCGAGGTGGTCTGGTCATGCTCCTGCTCGCCCAACTGTTCGCTCAGCATATTGTGCATGGCCGCCGCCGATTGTTGATGCTGCTGCATGGCATGATGCTGGCCATGTCCATGCTCCTGCTGATGCACCACCGATCCACCCGGCCCGGCACCGCCACCGCCCACAGAACCACCCGATTGCTGGGCCTGCTGGGATTGCTGCTCTCGATCGGAGAGTATATCATAGATGTGATGATGATAACGACTGCTGGGCAGTTGGAAGTTATGATGATAATTACTGCTGGCGGCATTCGAACGAGAGCTCATGTCCAGACCCTGAAGATCCGATAAATCATTGGCCGCACTGGCGGCAGCTGCAGCGGCGGCAGCAGCACTAAGCGCAGGATTGCCAACACCATTGCCGCCCGCCTGGCGGTACTCGGCTGGGGAGTCCAGGTCCTGGCTATTGTACTTGAGATTGCTGGCCATGCTCTCGTACTTGGAGTACATGAGATCGATCTGTGACTGGGGGAACTTCATGCGCATGTCCTGGCCAGCGCTGCTGCAAGAAAGACAAGGTTACTAAAGATTTTCCCATAAAGATCCTCCCAATCCCTCACCTATTCTGCGGCATTATGCTATTCTCCTCATCACTGGACATCTGATTGTGCCGTGAGATATTCTGACGCTGCCGCTCCTGATGCTCCTGCTCCTGCTGGACCACTCGCTTGTGCCTCATCATGTCCCCATTAAAGTTATACCTCGGAATGCTGGGCGATGAGGCTGGCGATATGAGCTCATGCTCGGGATAGGTGCTGCCCACACTGGAGGCATTCCTACGCTGCGGCTGCAAGGCAGGCAAAGGCGATGAGGCGGACATGCTATTGGCACCACCGCCACCACCACCACCGGCTGCACCGCCACCACCACTAGAGCTACCCGCTGGCGTGCTATTGGAGCCCGGACCACCGCCATTGCCGGCGGTGCCACCAAACATGCCACCATAATCACGACCCGGTGATATGGGTGGCGGCGAGGGCGGCGTTCGATGATGCGAGGAGGAGAAACCATCCGAATCGGGATGCTGGGGACGGGGCGTACTCCCAGCATCCACATCCACATCGTTTTGGTTCTGGTTGCTCTGCGGATTTGTGGGCGTTGAGGCGCTGGGCGATATATTGCAGGCGCCCTGAAACATGGGCAGTGGTGGTATCTGCATAGGGAAGCTGCCCAGATTTTTCATCATCTTTAGTTCATTTTCCAGGTTATCCATGGCACCGGCAATGGTGCCACCATTGGTACCACCAGAGGAGGCACCACCACCACCACCAGCACCATTGCTGTTGCCACCGCCGCCGCCGCCAGAGCTGCCCCCATTGCCTGCAAAGCGTTGCGATTCGGGATCCACATGGGCACTCATGGGACTGTCGCTGTTGATGTGATTATCGTTGGGAACCTGGTCAAGGAAGGGAGGAGGATTTCAATAGAGTTCATAGAGGGATTAGAAGGATTAGAGGTACTCCTGGACTCACCTTAAGGTCACTGCTCTCGCTGTCAATCATATTGCCAACGGAGTTCAAGGCCGCCTCCACCAGCATGCTGGCCGATGAGGAGCCACCGACCACGCCACGTGCACTGGCATTGTTGTAGAAGGAGCTCATGAAGGACTGCGAGTGGGCCAGGGAGTTCATCTGCATTTGGGGCTCATCTCCGCCAGCAACGGTTCCACCGGTGGCTGGGCCCGTTGGTGTTTGTCCGCCGCTGCCATCGCCGCCACTGCCAGGACCAGAACCGGCACCTCCTCCTCCTCCTCCTCCCACGCTGCCAGGTCCTGATCCTGATCCTCCTCCTCCTCCTCCTCCGCCGTACTGTGACATGGCCGCTGCTGCTGCGGCGGCGGCTGCAGCGGCCGCAGCATTATTATTGGACTCGACGACATCCAAGAAAGAGCTGTTCTCATCCTCCTCCCGGCTGTGGGCGCTGTGCTGATGCTGCTGCTGCTGCTGTTGGTGCTGCTGCTGCTGGTGCTGCTGGTGGGCATGGGCGTGGGCATGAGCATGGGCATGGGCATGACTGGCACTGGCACTGCTCATAAGACGGGCCAGGAAATCACGATTCTGACCCAAAAGTTTGCTATGCTCATCCACAGAGCTGGGCGGCACGGCAAAGCCAAGATCCGAGCCAGGACCCGATGCTAGTTGGCCACAAGAACCAGTTCCTCCACCACCTGGGCCACCCGGATCGCTGCCCACCTCACTGGAATCCACCTCTTGGATCCACTTTTTGCTACCCTTGCTGACCACCAGATTTTGGCCCAAGGCGGCGGCATTCATGGCCACGGCATGGCGATAATCCTGCTGTCCTGCTGCCTGGACAGAGGCATGCTGGTGGGGATGAGAGTGGCCATGCGAATGCGAGTGGGCGTGGTGCGGATGGGCATGGGCATGGACATGCGAATGATGCGACTGGTGGGCATGGACATGAGAATGATGCTGCTGGTGGGTCACAGAAGAGCCACTAGCAGAGCCACCACCACCACCTCCTCCGCCACCACCGCCGCCGCCATCATCATCATCATCCTCCTCGTCCTCCTCCTCGTCCATGCCCACGCCCACGCCCACACCCATGTGACCCATCATGTGACCCAGCTTGGCGGGATCATCGCCAGCGCCGGCCATGGCCGAGACAGCGGCCGCGGCGGCCACCACCTGCTGCACCTGCTGCTGGGCGCTCAGCCGCTGGGCAGTGGTGGTGAGGAAGGACTCGACCAGGCTCAGCTGGGCGTTCTGCTTCCGCCGCACCTGCTCCAGGCGGGCATGCTCCGCGGCCGCTGCTGCTGCTGCTGCTGCGGCCACAGCCTCCTCCTCATCGGGATCGTTACTGTGTAGCTGCTGCGAATGCTGTTGCTGCTGCTGCTGCGACTGCTGTTGCGTGTGCTGCTGAAGGCCGTGCTGGTGCAGGTGATGCGGGTGATACTGCGGCGGCTGTTGCTGCTGCTGCTGGGGATCATGATGCAGCTGCTGCTGATGCTGCTGGGCAGCATGTTGTTGCTGCTGGTGATGACTGTGCTGCACCTGCTGATGCTGCTGCTGCTGCTGCTGCAGATGCTGCTGTTGCTGTTGCTGCTGTTGATGTTGCAGCTGCTGCTGGGCGGCTGACACATGTTGCTGCTGATGCTGCTGCGTATGCAGTTGCTGCTGCGCGGTGGCATGTTGCTGCGTGTGTTGCTGCTGCTGTCCCAGCTGCTGCTGCTGCTGTTGCTGCTGCTGCTGCTGATGATGATGCTGATGATGCTGAGCCGCCGCACTGGGCTCCTTCTTGCGCTTTCGCTTCCTGCCGCCGGTGGTCGTGGCAGTGGCCGCAGCGGAAGGGGGCACCACCTTGTCACCAAAAATGCTGGATATCTTGGAGCTAAGCAGCGACAAATTCGGCTCATTGCGACAAAGATCCTTAATGGACTTGCCACTCTTCTTGATGGCCTCAAACAGGTTGTCATCGCTAAACTCGGCATCGCTCTGCAGCGAACCGCTGAGCATGGAGCTCTGGTCCTCGAGACTCTTGCGCCGCCGGCGCGGTGCTTGCTCTGTGAACGAGTTGGATAAAGGGGAGACGACGGCCGCATTAGGGCGTGGCGGCGCCGGAAGTGCCGTGACCAAAGCCGGCGCAGTCGTCGCCGTCTGCTTACCCAGAAAGTCAACCTTCATGCCGCCGGAATAGGCATCAAAGGTATAGGCCACGCTGCGCTCAATCTTGGGCATCTGCTCCTGTGTATAGTTGTGAACCTTCTTGTAATGGAACTGCAGGCACTGCTTGGTGGTGAAGGCAGCATTGCACTCTGGCTCGGCGCATCTATGAAAAAGGAGAAACAAAATCAAAAGGTTAGAAAGGTTAATTAAATCTCCAAGGAGGAGATTAGGAGGAGGAGGAGGAGGTGGATTCCCCCCCTTCCCCTGGGTATACACACTTGAACGGCCTCACGCCCGAGTGGGTCAGCATATGGATCTTGAGATTGCTGCGATTCTGGAAGAGTTTCTGGCAACGCGGACAGCTCACCACCGTCGAGTTGCGGCTGTGCACCTCCTTCGAGTGGCGCTGCAGTGCCGCTCGCGATCCTAGAAGTTTTGAACATAATTTACACTGAAAATCTCGTAAAACTTCAGCCATATCTAAAATGAAATTGTATGAAGAAAATGAAATTTCGGATTGTGGTGATTTTGAAAGAACAACTTAGTAATAATCCATAAATCCATAAATCCAGAAACCAACCCAACAACGAACGAACAATGAATACAAAACGAAAGCCAAAACACATAAGGCAGACAGATCTAGATATATACTCTTGGGATTTCTTTGGATTTTGTGGGGTTCCTTGGATTTTCACAGGTTTATGGTTGGGGAATAGGTTTATCTGGGAGTTAAGGTCTGGGTTTTCGGGAACGCTGCATAAAACTATATTTTCGTACGCTCTAAACTAAATCGTTAAAAACAAAATTAGGATAATACAACCAAGGGCAAAAATCATTCACTAAAAGCGTTTACACAATGCAAGTTACGATCCATGATCCATGGCAGGGTGATTAGTGGAGTTCTTCTATAAGTAATTCTTGGATATATCCTCTATATTCTATATTTCTCATTAAGCTAAAGTTTTTATGAAAACAAATCTAGTTAGGAACCCTATATTTAAAGGAAATACATATATTTTTATTTTAATATTCTATACCAGAAATATTATGATTAATATTGGAAATACCATAATAAAAAATAATTATAAAAATGTTTCTTTTAATTCTTGGATTCTTTTTTAATATTAACATCATTCCACATTTTTTAACTACATTTATCTAAACTTTAAGTTGATATTCCTTAACTATACAAAAATTATTAAAAATTTCAATTAAATTTTTATATTCCTAAAAATATTTGTTGCTAGTTCTATAATTCCCCATTATTACCTATTTTCTCCTAATATTTTCCTTGTTCACCTTCACTTATATATCCTGATTTTAAACAGTGTTACCCCGCATGCGTTCTATATAGCTCTTTTGTATCTGTATCATTTACCATTTACTAATCTACATCTCTAAATATTCTATATATATTTCTTTCTCTTCAGAGTTTACGAGTGTGATTGGCATACACAATATATACTTTCATTAACTATATAGCACTTAAAATAGAATACAAAATCAAGATGAAACCAAAACCAAGGTTAAAGGACTATAAAATATATATATAGACACGGGGTCGACCAATTGAGGCGGTGTACAAATCAAAAATTTTGGCAACAAAAGATAGATGAGCGATCGCAGATGCTTTTTAGAGTATTATATTGCGGGTAATATATATATATATTAAATGTTGTGTGATGATTAGTGGCGGTGTGGTGGTGGACTTATTCAGTTAGTACAGTTAGTTTTACAGCTAAGCGACTCGTTACAGTATTAGTATATACGATATTCTGTTATTAGCATGGATGGTCACGGTTACGGTCGCCACGGAATAAGGATATTGCTTATAAAGAAGAGATTTATTTTAAATTAAATTGGTGTTTTAAGGAAGAGAATACTATATTAAATAGTATTTAAAAAAAAATAAAATTAAATTAAATAAAGTTAAATAAACCACTATAAAAAAATATTTCACTAATCACAAAATTATTATAATTAATTAATTTTATATTTTAAAAAAATTAATAATACATTTTTAATACAAATAAACGGTAAAACCATTAAAAAATTCAAAATATAAATAAAATGAATTAAAATACTTAAAAAATATATTTAGAAAATTAAGAAATGAATATATATAATTCATTTTATATTTATATTAATTTTAAAATGAACTAAGCTTCAAATAAAAATGTAAACAGAGAGCGGATCGTGGCTCCAGAGAGTGGGAGAGTGGAAGCTAAGAGAGAGCGAGAGTGCCGCTCTTTCGCGGCCGCCATCTTTTCGTCGTCTGCAATCCTTCTGATTCGCTATTCCCCTTTCATTTTCGTTTTCGCTAAAAAACTGTACGGCAAGAAAAACGCGTGCTCCTCATAAAAAGGGCTTAAATCGGGATAAAAACGGTCGGAAAAGTGCGGAAAAACATTGTCGCGACGTGGATAATGAAAATCTGATCGAAATCAGGAAAAATCTATGCCCGGACGGCGTAGCTTTCGGTTTTATTTCAGTTTTAATTTAGTCCCATTGCATGTGCAAGTGCGAGTGGGACAGAGCACTTGGCACTGGCCAGTGACGCCTCCTTGCTTTCGTGTTCTTCTTCTTGCTTCGATCGGACAAAAGCGAAGCGAAGAACATGAGTAAAAAAATGTGTAAAAAACGGGCAAAAAACGGCCGAAAAAGTGCCGTTCGTTTTTGTTTTTGCCCTCCTCCCTTCCGTCGCCTTCCAGTATTCCGCCATTCCTTCATTTTCGTTTTCGCTCTCAAGTTGTTCGGTAGGAAGAACGCGTACTCCTCCTAAAAAAGGCTTAAAACTGGATAAAAGAGGTCGGAAAAGTGCGAAAAACATTGTCGCGACGTGGAAAATGAAAATCTGATCGAAATCAGGAAAAAATCTATGCCCGGACGGCGTAGCAATCGGTTTTATTTCAGTTTTAGTTTAGTTTAGTTTGCGTGTGCAAGTGCGAGTGAGACAGAGCGCGTGGCAGTGCATGTGACGCCTTGCTTTCATGTTCTTCTTGCTTTGATCGGACAAAAGCGAAGCGAAGAACAAGAGTAAGGAAAAATGTGAAAAGCGGGTAAAGAACGGCCGAAAAAGTGTCATTTGTTTTTGCTTAGTTTTTTTTCTTTTATTTTTTGCTGTGGTGAGCAAGTCCCGTTAGTTTTCGTTTTCTTTTGGTGCTGTTCTCCTTGCCTTAATCGGCAAAAGCGAAGAGGAGAAAAATAGTAAAGAAAACGGTGGGAAATGGGCAAAATATGGCCGAGAAAAAGCCGTTCGTTTTAGTTTTTTTGCAAGTTAAAAAGAAAAAACGGGCTTGTGTTTTTTAAAATAATTTTTTGGTGTTTCTTCTAAGAGACGTTTAGACGTATCAAACAAATGGTGAGTAAAGAAAAACATTGCTTTCCCAAAGTTTAGTTAGTTTAATTTAGTTTTATTGCATTTTGTTGTTTTCTGTTTCTGTTTTTGTTCTCTTCTGCATCCTTTCCCTTTGCACACTCCATTTTTTTTCTTGTTATTTTTTGTGTTTCTCATTCTTGCCCTTGCTCTCTTGCTGCTCTCTTACGGCAAGCAAACGAACCGAGGCCCGCTCTCTTACGGGAAGCAAACGGAACTGCTCTCTTACGAGAAAGAGATCCTGGCATATGATCCACATTTGTGGATTGCAAATTTCAAGCATTGTTTGTTTGATTGCCTCACTGGAAATCATTTGTACAGAGAAATAAACACAAATCTAATTAATTAAAAAACCCTAATTAATATATTTATAATAATAATAATTACTAAAATTCGAATACCCTACAAGGGTATAAAAATTACATAAAATGAATTAAAAACCTAAAATATATTTTTATATATACAAATTAAAAATTATTATATAAGTATTTAAATTTTTTGTACATACTAAATTGTTTAAACATAATTAAAATATTTTTTATATATAGAAATTGAAGTGACTTAAAAATGTATTAATCTCTTTATCCTATTTGTGGTGACCATGAACAGCAGTACATATATCTGTTAAGGTTTGATAGTTTCGATTTATGCAGAAGCTTGTGTATTTATTCTGTATTTATTTTTTAATGTCATACGGTTGCTAGGCTAGACAATGTTTTACGACAAACTATACACGAGCTTACGACATGGCAGTCGATGCGACTACGTTACATTACATTACGCATACGCAGTGGGGGACGGGTGGTGCGATCACAGTTACAGTCTAGGCTTGGGCTTGGCTCTGGGCACTAGACTCTAAGCTCTTAGCTTAGCTCATGGCTTAGCTTTTTGGCCCTCTTACTGAAACGCAAAGTTTAACTTACCGCTGTGCATCCGCTTGATGTGCGCCTTCAGCTTCTGCGGCTGACAGAACTTGCGTCCGCAGAAATCGCAGACAGGCCTTGAGCGATTTGGATTCGAGGCACAGCCATAAGTGCGATGCATCTCCAGGTAGTTGAGTCTCAAGAAGAACTTGCTACAGAACTGGCACTGATAGGCGCCCTTGCCATCATGCTTCTCGGCGGCATGCTTCATGATGTTATCCTTGCCCAAAACAGCCTCGCCGCATACCTTGCAATGGTATTTCCGTATGGTGAGGCTCATGGAGGGATCATGGAAGACAGAGCAGTGGGTGCGATAGTACAAAGGATGCTCGAATTTCAAATTGCAGCCGCCACAATCTATAAAAAGAGTAACAGATTATATTCCTGGTTAATAGGTTTCTATAGATGGCCACTCACTCGTCTTCTCCGTATGCTTCTTGCGCCACATGGTGTTGCAGTCATCGCTCCAGTAGAGCAGCTCCATGCCATTCCTCAAATCCCGACAGCTCACAAAGTACGCCTGTCGATCGATGGACACCAGATTGACATTACGCTCCTCATAGCTAGGAGCTGGCCGAACAAATCTCAGCCAATTAGAGGCATTTGGGTTGTCGCAGCACAGCAAATACGACTTGTCTGCACCGGCCTCGCACATCTCAAAGATCCACTTCATATCGCTGCCCTCCCGCACCTCTCCAGTCTGTGCCGGCTGGCCAATAAGTGGACCCAACTTGGTAAAAGCTCTTACCTCTGTGCGAGCAAAAACCCCCGTCACATTGGGCTCCACATTGTGCAGTTCGAATTCCGCCGGCACCGAGGCCTCGGCAAAGGTTATCAGGGGTTTCGTCTCCAGCTCTGAGAGCTGCGATGATTCATCCATATCCATATCCATATCCTCCATATCCTCCATGTCATCATCTTCATGCCGCTGCCTGCCGCTAGCTCGCTTCGCCTGCCTCTGGGCATCGGCCTTCAGCTTGGCCAAAGCCTCCAGATTCCGTCGCTCAATCCATTCGCCCAGGTCAACGGCATCGGTCACATTGCCGCAGGCATTGCGCAGCGGACACATCTTGTGGTCGTGCGTGATGGAGCATTCGCGACAGGATTGATGCGACCGGAAGGCTATGTCATGTTCATCCTCTTCCTCCACGAAATTCTGCTCCATTTTCATTTCGCGGGCCAGGGCCTCCTCGTCGAGTTCCTCGTCATCATCGTCATCGTCCTCGTTGCCGGGTCCACCCAGGCCTGGGTCATCCTCGTGCTCGTCGTAGGAGTTGGGCGGCATCATGGCAGCCGCGGCTGCTGCTGCTGCCGCCGCTGCTGCCGCCTTGGCAGCTTGGGATTTCTTGCCACCCTGCGTCTTGGAGCGGACATGGAAGTTGCCCAACTGGCCATTTGGAACTCCTCCTGTCAGGCCATCCACGGCATCCATGGCGGGCATGTTGGCTAACAGATGTTGGTGCTGCTGCTGCTGCTGGTGTTGCTCCTCATCGTCCTCGTCTTCGTCGCTGCCGCCATGACCCTCGGCTGCCGCTGCGGCTGCTGCTGCCGCCGCCGCCGCTGCTGCTGCTGCGGCCTTCTTTAGGCAGAGGGCACTGGGCAGTGACTCCTTGCTGTTGGCCTCCAGCTCGCTCTTGATCTTCTCGGCAATGCGGCAGTCAAGCACCTCGGGCAAGGCCGAGGAGGCAGCTGCCGCCGCCGCCGCAGCCGCTGCAGCTGCTGCACCTGCCTTGAGGGCTGCCGCCGCTGCTTTGGCCTCTTGCTTCTTGGACTTGGTGTAGCTGTAGCTTCCTGCTGAAGCTCCACTTCCTCCTCCTCCTCCTGCTGCTGCTGCTGCCGCCGCTGCTGCTGCTGCTGCTGCTGCTCCCTTGCCCTTGCCGGCATAGCCATTAAGGGTTTCGGAGCTAAACTGGACACGCTTCTTGTACCGCTTGCGCTGTGGCGGGGTGGGCGTGACCATGGGCAGGGAGGCCGCCGAGGCGGAGTCACCGTTCCCGCTGGTATTGCCATTGCCATTAAGTGAGGATTCGGGCGGTGGGGCAAAGTCCTTGGCGCTGAGATTTGGTTCCAGCTTGAAATTACCATCGAAGCCTTTGGTGGGGGTATGGGCGGGCGAGGGCGGGGGTAGGCTAAAAAGAGAGAGAGAGAGAGAAAAGAAAAGGATCAGTTGTTGTTTATATTGTGATAGATTTTTATTTTTACTCAAAAACTAGGTTCATAGCACCTCCTTTCACAACTAATTTTCTTTGTTCTATTATTTAATTAATTTAAAAATTAGTTCTTTATAAAAAAAATATATATAAGAACTGCAAAAGTGAGATAGAGAGACGCAAAGATAGTTTTCTGGAGTCTGGGTAAAACTGGGTCGATGAAATTTATTTATTTCTGGTCTGTGTTCCGGTCCCTTGGCCAGACGAAGGACCAGAGGCCATCCTGCATCCGTGTGTCCAAGCAGCACCCTGCCTCCCTTTCCCTGTTCGTGTCCCTGTCGCTGTCCCTTGCCCTGTGTCTGTCCTTGTTCTTGTTCTTGTTGCCGCCTTCGCGTTTAATTAATTTCGCTTACGCTTTGCTTGCTGCTTCGCGTGCCGCTCAAGGGGTCAAAAGGTTGGCTTACAGGGATGGGAATATGGTGGAAGACCAGAGAGGAGAGATATCCTTGGCAGTACTCTGGGAAATATGCTGTAAAATACGCTATAAAATAACCTTAAAATACCTTCTAATATAACATCTAAAATATTTAAGAAATACTTTCTAAAAAATCCTCTAAAATATACTTTAAAATAACTTTAAAAATCCTCTAAAAAATACTCTAAAAAAATACCCTTTAAAATATCTTTGAGAATAGATTTAAGTAAAGCTTTCAAAGGAAAATCAACTATTCCATCATCTAAATCAGTTCAAGGTTGTCTTAAATTTAAAATGTATGAAAAAAAAGCATTCTTGAAAGGATTTCCCTATAGAAAAACCCTGACATATTGACACTTTTATCATTATTACAGCTCTATGCTCCTTTAGCCTTTTTTTATGTCCTTGTTTTATTTTTTTACATTTTAGTTACAGCAACTTGTTGTTGCTGTGTCATTCCAGAAGTTTTGATGGCTTCAAAATTTGCTCTTTACATTTTTTTCTTTCATTCCTTTGGGTTGCAGTGCATCTCCATCTCTATATCCTTCTCCAGCACCCTTCCCCATCTATATTCCTTTCTCTCCGCTTAAATTTGTGTGCTGGAAATTCATCAACAGCATCGTGAGGCTGCACTATGATGGTCTCTGGTCCCTGGTTCATGGTCCTTGGTTCTTCCCCTGCCTAATCCCCTGCCAAGCAGCCAGTAGTAGCCACTACCCGCCCCCCTGTCCTACTCCCCCTTCCTGGCTCTTGTTGTTTTTGTTTCTCTTTGGGGAGCTGCTGCGTTGTGTTATCGTTCATTAAATCCTCCACCTTGGAACCTTAACAACAATATCGAAAACAGCGGCGGCAAGAGCAAACGATATGGATACGAGGCGAGGCGAGGCGAGGCTAGGCTAGCCATTCTCCACATCCCCTCCATCATCCCACAGCTATCCACTTACCCTGCTCTACTTTGTCTCAGCCTTCGCAGACCCATTTCCACCCCCTTTTCTTTGACCACAGAGAGCGAGGCGAGAATGGCAGCTGGTTGGAGCATATTCCGTGTGCTCCACGCTCCAAGTTCTCCCTGCTCCAATCTCCCTTCATCCTCCTCCCCCCTCCACCGATGGGGGTTCCGTTCTGCTTCTGGGTGAGTGTCTCTGCCATTAATGTGCTGCTCGAGGGCCCTGCGGGCGGTGGCAAGGATGCCTGCCTGCCTGCCTGCCTGCCTTTTTGGGGTGGCCTGATGGGTGGGGGGGTTGCTTCTGGGACTCGTGTGCGTTGCTCGTTGGCGCATTAAGCACACACAGACACAAGCACAGACACAAACGCACAACAATTTTGTGCTTTTTGGCGAAAATTCGCAGAAATTGGCGACATGGCGTATACGAAATGCGAATTGGCAAAAGGGAGGCAAAGCGGAGGTGGGGAGGGGGTGGTTTATCATCTGCTGCTGCTGGGTGTGCGTGTGTGTCTGATTACAATGAGACTGTGGAGGAAATGGAAAATGGGAAATCGGCACGAGCTCAACTGCTCGCACTGGCACAGGAAATGCCGAAAGAAGAAGCTTCTGATTAGTGTCGAGACGAGGAATCATCGAATAATTGAATGTCCTTTTGCGAAAATTAACAATAAATATATATGTATTTATCTTAACAATAAAATTTGTGTTTATTATCAGCTTTGAATTTGCTAGATAAAGCTTAGGTTAAAGCTGGAATAAAGTATTTACTTATTCAATTTATCAAAATTTATCCAGTTTATCTTTAAAAAATCTTGCTTTTTATAAATAAAATATAGGAAATATAAATATACATCTGATCAGATCAAGATATTCTTGAGGTTTCTATTTAAGTTTGTGGTTTTTTTTTAAATTTTGCTTATTTAACAGGAGCAAAATAAGATGCATAACGCGCATATATATCCATAATAAATATTAAAATCTAATTAATAAGAAAAATTTAATCAAATTATACCAATTAACACACATTTTTCTTAGTATGGATACCTTGTAAATTCCAAATTAAAAGAAAACAATTTTAATCCTTGCTCCTATTTTTATTTAAAATATTAATATTATTTAAAAATTCTATAAAAATTATATTTAGTGACTTCAAAACTAAAGGATCTTTAGAAATAAACCCCCAAACGGTGGTCATTTAATCAAAATGTGAGTGTGGGCGCCATGTTCATGTCATTATGGGTGCAACAAGCTTCTCCCATGATCGAAGCGAGGTCCTGGCCTCCTTATTATGGCATTTGCAAAGGCAAATTCAAAAGCAAAAGCAAAGCCATAGACAGAAGCAGAGGCTGGCAGAAACAGAGGCGGAAAGGTGGCAGTCGCTGCAAAGCGTGATTCAGGCATTTCCAGCATTGGCATTTCCCATTTCACGGGTAAGAGGGAAAAGCGAGTAAAGTGAAGGATATCGATGGAGGAGGGGGAGTATGGGGTGGCAGATTCAAAGCGCCAAATGGCGCGCTCGACTGCAATGCAACAACAAGCACGAGGCGTGGCATGGGAGATGGGAGACACGGGTATGGGAATTCGCGACACATTCACGTTGCAAGGATATGTGTTTACGTATTGCTATCTCTCCCTATCCCTCTACTTCCTTTCTGCTTTCTCCATCTCTCTTTTCCCTCTCCCACTTACCTCTTTCTTCATGCTTTGCTCTGAGCTACATTGACAAAAACAACTTTAAATTGGATTTTTAATATTAAAAATGTTGATTTCTTAAACCTACAAATAAATTCTAAGATGCATAACGCACCTAAAATTGAATTGCTATTAATTGAGAAATATTTTACCTTTTGAAAAGGTATTAAAATTGATACTTTTCTCTAAAACACTCTCCCAACAATATCTTAGAGGTCTAGCAGTAGTTCTCTTACTTTTCCCATCCCTAAACCGATCTTAAATCTTTAAAAAGATTTCAAATCGCTTAAAAATCTAAAATCTTTAAAGAGATTTCAAATCAATAACCTTTCTGAAAATTAATCACTATTTTTTCTGTAAGTGCACAGATAATGTTGGACGATTGGCAACATGGCATGCAAATGCAAGCAGCAACATGCTTGAGTATGTGTTCGTTCGTCTGCCTCTTCTGGCGCGCATTCTGTATGTATGTGTGTATGTGTGTGCGAGTGTGTTGCTTTTTCCGCTTCCGTTGACATGGCGGCAGCGACTACGGAATAAGGAATACGGAATACGAAACACGAAATACGAAATACAGAATATGGCTATGACTATGGCTGAGGCAGCAGCAGCAGTGGCAGCGACATGAAAGCGCCGTTGCATGCAACCGCATGAGTACCGCATTTGTGCCTTTGTGCCACACGGCCAAAAAAAGGGGTTGAAGGGGCTAAAAGGGGCTGCCGGCGGTTGAGTGTGGGCTGAATGGGCAGGGATGCATTCGGGCATGAATCGCTTTTACATGGCTCGCTTTTGTGCCGCTTCGCTCCTTCTCCTTCTCTGCTTTGCCTTTTCATCTTCCCTTCTGCGCGCTCAAGGCGAGCTTCTACCGCGGCACTTGAGGCCCCCCCCCCACCCCCACCCCCATGCTGTGCGTGTGTGTGTGCGTTGCCCAAAAAGCTTTGAATGTGTGTGTGTGTGTGTGTGAGTGCATTTCTGCGAACAACTATCAACAATCATGGCCAGCGAAGCGTTGCCATATCTCTCACTTCCAGCCGAATCGGCTCTTTTGTCTCGGCTTCTTGCTTTTGACCCGTGTGTGTGTGTGTTTGAGTGTATGTGTGCGTTGGTTAATCAACAGGACAAGAGGAGAGAGAGTGCAGAAGGAGGTAGCTAGAAGGACGAGACAGTGAAGGCAATATATGTATGTATGCTAACGAGATAGTATCACTGTATCAGTTTTTTTAAATGTATTATTTTTAATTTAGAATTCCAAAAGAATAACAGCCAAATAAATGTTAAAACAATTACAACTTTAAGAGAGATCGTTAAGATAGGAGAGGCAGGCCAGCCTTGCCATATTTTAGTATATTAAAGGACAAGACAGGCTTTATATTGGGGTTTCAGCGAGTGATATTACATATTCAACGAGGTATATTTAAAATATATTCCCATAGAGAGAAGAAAACTTTAAGACCAAGGTCTTTAACATTCAATGATAATAATTGGAGTTGTTTGATTAAAAAAAAACATCGAGTAGCGAGTGTTTTTGATTATAGCTTTACATACTTGAACATTCTAGTATTATACTTTGAAGAAGGGTATTTATATCCTTGCAGGGTATTAAAATATAAAAAAATAAAAAAGGAACCTTTAAAAAGTATCTAAAAAAAACTTTAAGAAGTTCGTAAAAGTATGCTATACAATTTTTAAGGACTCATTTTCAAAGCTTTTTTTTTTTGTTTTTTTAAGATGTTTGTTTTAGATACCTTTTTAAGAGCTTTAAAACCCCTATAGATTTGTTATTGTATCCTGTATCTTGTATTAGCATCCTTTAGTTATTTTTCATCAACCCATCTCCTTTCCTGATGTTAGCTCAGTTAAGGACCTTCAGAACGTAACGAATATATTTTTTACTCACTTGTTCAGCCGATCCGTGTCGTTATCGGCCAGGTTGAGCAGGTAGGCGACAAACTCCACATCGTTTTTGAACTGCAGCCGGGTGCGCATGTGCTCCCACTTCTCCGCGTTCTTGGTACCGATATATATGTTTTTGCTATAGTTCTGGTGGCGATATTTGCGACGTTCACTGGCGGCGCTGCTGCCACCGCTACCGCTTCCATTACCGTTGCCGTTGCCCTGCTGCTGCTGGTGTAGCTGCTGCTGCTGCTGATGCTGCTGCTGTTGTTGTTGCTGCTGATGCTGCTGCAGCGTCGAGCCCCCCACAAGTCCACCCAAAGAGGAGCCTCCACGTGAGTTACCACCACCACCCGATGATACCGCTCCCATGAGGTCATTGCAACAGCCAACGCCTCCTGGTCCACTGCCACCGCCCGCCGAGCTGCCGCCGTGGGTGGAGCTGAGGGCGTGGTTGCTGTTGTTGTTTGTGGAGAAGCTCGTGTTGCTGTTGCCGCCCAGCAGGCTGCTGGGTCCTGGCTGCTGCTGTTGAGCGGCAGACGCCGGCAAAGGGGCACCGCTACTGCTGCTGGCCATGTCCAAAGCGGTGGCATTTTGCTGCTCCAGCTGGGCGTTTAGCTTGGCAGCTGCAGCTGCTGCAGCGGCCGCTGCTGCTGCTGCTGCTGCCGCTGCCACGGCGCTCATATGGAGATTGCTACTCTCGGCAGCAGCAGCTGAGTTCAGGTGGGCCGAGGAGAGGGTGGCCCGGCTGTCCAGGTGACTGCTGGCCGCCTCATCTTCATCCTCGTCCTCGTCATCTTCGTCCTCCTCCTCACCCTCATCGTCATAGTCGGCGGGCTCCTGTTGCAGCTGCTGTTGTTGTTGCTGCAACTGTTGCTGCTGCTGTGGATCATGGGGCAGGACATGCCTGAGATCTGTGGGTCCCAGATCATGACCATTGCCCTGCTGTTGCTGCTGCTGCTGATGGTGGTGGTGATCTTCCTCTTCATCATCTTCCTCCTCCTCGTCGTAGTCTTCATCCTCTTCCTCTGGCGGCGCCTGCTGCTGCTGAGATTGCAGGTGATCCTCACGTTCCCGCTGATCTCGCTTGCTGTTGCCATTGTTATTATTGTTGTTGTTGTTGTTATAGTGCTGCTGCTGCTGCTTGTTGCCGTTGTGCAAAGCATTGACAGCGGCTGCCACCACGGCTGCTGCCGCTGCCGCCCGTTGCTGCTGCTCGGCCGCTAGCTGCTGCTGCTGCTGTTGCTGGTGCTCTTCATCGTCCTCCTCCTCATCCTCGTCTTCCTCCTCCTCTTCCTCTTCCTCCTCCTCTTCTTCCTCGTCCAGGCTGCTGCTGCTGCGACTGTTGTTGTTGGTGTTGCCATTGTTATTGTTATTATTATTATTGTTATTATTAATATTATTATTATTATTGTTGCTGGCGCTGCTGCTGCTGTGCGGCATTTGTCCTGCCGCCGAGTTGTTGCTATTGTTGCTGCTGCTGGTTAAGGCGGCCGCTGCTGCCGCTGCCGCTGCCGCCGCTGCTGCGGCGCGACTAAGGAAGGGTGGGCGTGGCACAAGGGGCGTATCGGAGTTATCGGAGCTATCGTTAAAATCGAAAGCACTAAAATCGGCGGCATTTGTTGCATTTGCAGCCGCTGCTGCAGCTGCTGTTGCTGCTGCTGCTGCCGCCGCCGCTGCTGCTGCTGCTGCTGCTGCTGATGCTTGTGGATTTGCGCTGCTTGTTTTGGACATGCTGCTGCTGGCGTCGCTGCCTATGCTGGCGTTGCTGCTGCTGCTGCTGGTGCTGGCGCTGCTACTGCTGCTGCTGCTGCGACTTCTGCTGCGACTGCGACTGCAACGTTGTTGTTGTTGTGCTGCTGCTGTTGCCGTTGCTGCTGCTGTTGTTGTTGTTATTGTTGTTTTTAGTGTTGCCTTGGTTGTTGCTGCGCTTTGCCGAACGCTGCTCAGTTTTTGCTATTTGTTATTGTTGCTGGCACTGCTGCGACGGGAATGCTTATTGTTGCTGCTGCTGCTGTTGCTGCCGCCGCTAGTGGGCTGCTGCCGATCAGCCTCCGCCTTGCTTTGGTGCTGCTGCTGCTGCGATTGCTGCTGCTGCTGCTGGTGTTGTTGCTTCTGCTTCTTCTTCATCATTCACACACACAAGTCGCGCGTGCGACACACTACACTTGTTGTTGCTGCTGCTGCTGTTGCTGTTGTTGTTGTTGCTGCTGCCTTTGCTGCTGCTGTTGTTGCATTGCTTTTCCCAGAGCTTTTCTTGCTTAAGGAATAAAAGCAGGTTTTTTTGTATCCTACTTTTTTTTTTAGTTAACGTCGCCGTCGACGCCTACGCCGACTGCGACAGCGAACGCGAAAAGCGCAGAAAGAAATAACAGTAAACGGTTCGCCGAGTGCCACTCGCTGGTGTTTTTTTTTTTTTTTTTATGTGTTTTCAGCACCGGGTGGCAACGCCGCTGCAAGGATTTCTTTGCCTTTTTTTGTTTGTTTTAATTTTTGTTTGTATTATAATTTATTTCCGTTTTTTATAATTCTTTTCTTTTTCTGGGGGAATGTTTACTTTTGCTTAGACTTTAACGAGTGCTTGTCAGTCTGGCAGCTAGAATTTGTGTTTAATTTTAGTTAAATCAAATATTTAAATCTCGGCAGGGGTTCCCTGACACCTAGAGACTAGGCTTGGGTGCCACATGCTTCGCCTGCGGTTAGCTTTTTGTGGTCACAAGGCAGCCAGGGTCTTGGACTTGGACTTGGGCTATATTATGATGCCATACGCTACACACACGCACACACACACAGTAACGATTTCGATTTTCCAATTCTATGAAGCACTTTTCTTGGCTTTTAACACTAACAAAAAAAATTTAACAAAAAAAAAAGTGGAAAACTGAAGGAAGGTGGAAACATATTGAAGGATCTGAGCAGCAATTTCAACTTTTCTTTGTTGTTGTTGTTGAAGTTTGTTGGTGTTGTTGATTATTATTATTGTTGTTGTTATTGTTTGCTGCTTTGCAATTTCCAGAATTTGGTTAGTATTTTTTTCTCCTTTTTGAGGACAAGGGTGTGCGTGTGTGTGTGTGTGCGCGACACCCACCCAAAGTCTCAAAGAGAGAGAGAGAGAGAGCGAGAGAGCGCGCGAGGCGGTGGCGGTTTTCGTCTAGCGGGTGGTTGGGGAAAAAAGGGGTGGTGGGCTGGTGTATATGTTTTGGGACAGGGGAGGAAGGGAGCACTTCCCAGCTAGACGCCTCGCCTTCTTCTACAGCTCCTTTTGCTCCCTTTTGCTGGGAACCTTTTCTTACGCACTTTTTTTCGCTTCACTCGAAAAGAATTTGTTAAAAAAAAAACACACACACACACTAGTACACTTTTCGCATTTGTTGTTGTTTTAAATGATGTTATTTAACTGCTTTTCTCTTTGCTCCTTTTGCCTTTTTGGTGTCTCCTTTCTGATTCCTTTTTGGTTTTTTAACGTCCGCCGTTCGTGATTAGCGATTTCTCTGCGAGCGCTCATATGCCGTTACTCGCTGGTCGCGACGGAATGAAGGACTTTTTATTTATGTGTATGTCCTCGCCGCAGTCGCAGCAGCAGCAGTTGTTCCCGGCTAACGGCAGCGACGCCGGCAGAGCTGCGGGCAGCGCCACTTCCTGCGCGCTCCGCTCTCCGTTGCGAAAAAGTTCTAGCGAACGGCCGCCAAAGCCCCCCCTCACACACACACACACGGGAATCGGCAGCACATTCACTCGTCCTCTCACACACTCGCCCAGTTTGGATTACCGAGAGCCATAGTTGCCGCCACCGCCGCCATTGCCTCTCTCTCTCACTCTCGCTGCTAGACCAAAAAGCTCGCTGAAGTCGCGCGGCTGAAGTCGACGCCGACGTCGTGTCCTGTCCTATCGCTGTTTTTGACATCGCGATTCCTTCTGCTCCTCTGTGTGCCAATGCGAGTGTATGCGGGTGTCCCGTGTATGTGTGTGCACACGCGAATTGAGATGACGACGACAGCAGCAACAGCAAGAACAACAGCAACAGCAGCAGCGAGAACACGAACTCTGCTGCTGGTAGTTGATACTAGTCACAGTTGCACCTAGAGAAAATTAATTATTAAAAAATACATTTAAAAAACCTTTAAAGATTCCAGTTCCAGAACTAAAGTCGAAATAGATGTTTTTGTTCACTCCTTTCTAGTTGGTTTGACAGGACACGACAGAAACGTCCAGCAAATAGAGTTTACAGATTTCCTTTTTTTAGCTTGAAAATATTTTATAATTTATTAAGTGCTAGCTGGGGAAATTAAAAGCTTTTAATTAACTAGATATTGTGAAAACGTTATTGATTAAAACATTCGTTGTTTTTTATAATAGATTTTATTCTTATAATTATATACCATTTCTAAGTTTGAAATAAAGCCAGGGCTGTCACTAAGCTCGTATTTATTAAAATTTTATAAAAAGGTATCTTACTCTTATTTAGAAAAGGTCATATCCTGATTTTTAAATTGAATAAATCAAATTGTTTTTAAAGCTTTTTTGCCTTAGTTTTTTATTTGTATTAATTATAGTATGAAATATAATACCAATTTGGTCCAGTGTATGCCTTTTGCTGCTGCCATTGCCACACATCGTCATCTGCGCCAAGTTCCGTTCTCAGCCTCGCACCCGTTCTTTCTCGTCCTGTTCAACGCCACCACCCCCCCAGTCATACACACACACACACACACACGCGCGCAGACACACTCACACTCAGATAGGCACGTATTCCGCCCCCTGCCCCACCGAGTCACTGTCGGTGTTATCGTTGTCGTTAGTGCCACGACGGCCGTCACATTCAATGCACTGAGCGAAAACATATATTAAACTTCGTTACCACCTGGGCTCGATTTTTTGAAAATTAGAGAAATACATAACATATTTCAGTAAATTGTATGGCAAAAATTTTTTCTTTGAAAGAATTAAAATTAAAACTTTATTATGATGAAACATTTTTATAAATTGTTGATATTTGAGAAAAAATATTAATAATTTGCCTTTCATTTGCTTTGAAACTAAATAAAAATTCATACAAAATTCAAAATAAGCAACTCTGTGCCTGTTTATAATATAATGTATTATTGTAAATATAATATATTTACAGCCAGTTTGAGTACATTCTCGCAGTGTGTTAGAGAAGCGACTGGCAGGAGCAGAGCGAATTGGCGCCACCCCCAAAAATCCATGCGAAGCAGCAGTGATCCCCGCCCCGCTATGCCGCTATCCCGCTACTCCGCCTCCTGCCACTCCCACAGTGGTCATAAATCGAATTTTTGTTTATGTGGTGGTAAGGCTGCTGTGAAGAACCCCCCCCGCCTCCGCCGCCGTCGCTCTCGCTGCCACCCACAGAATCCCACCCCGCTGAGTCTGCAACCAACATCCTGTCATTCCAACAGTCGCGGACGCCGACGTCGACGCAGGCGACGCAGCCAGCGCCAATGGTTTACGGTTTGTTGTGTTTCGATGCCAGCAGCGGGGGTGGTGCTGTGGTGGGTGGCTGGGTGTTTATGCGGGAGTGTGTGTGTGTGTATGCGTAGCTCCTTGATTTCCTACCCGTGCGGGTGGTGGTTCTGTCGACGTCGCTGCCTACGATGCTCTGTCTCTGCTAGCGTCAATGTGGGCGGTGGGGCGCCTGCGTCGCTCTCATGCTCCGCCATCGCTCTCTCGCCCGCTCTTCCACACACTCTCTCTTTCTCTTGCAAACGCTCTCAGTGGCCATCTCGTCACTCAATCGTTTGCACTCGTCCAATCTCTCTGGCTCTTTGCGCCTGCTCTGCTATCTACTCGCTGCGTGACGCCACCTCGTCCACAAATAGCTGCGCCGGAACGTATGCAGCAATTTTTCCCGTGTTGTTATTCCTTGCTGGGGGTGGAAATAGCCTCCCACCAGCCACCCCTTTCCTTTTTATGCGAAGCTGGTGGACAAACAAAATGTGCGACTGTGACGTCACAGACGGCAGGAGCAGGGATGCAGTGCGAAAACAATAAGGCTAGGGCTGCCGGTGAAGTTAGCCACTCGCTGGTGAAGCTCGTTCTAAAAACAACTCGTTGAAGATTTAAAAAAAATAAAAGCAACTTTTCCTTTGAATATTATTTTAAGTAGCAGAGCCAGTCTTTTGACAAAAATTATATTAAAATTTTTGTTCCCAATGGAATTTCTCGGGCTTAGTCCCATACATAAGAAAAACAAAATAAAATTGGTAAAAATATCAAAATAAAGATAAAACCAGAAATCAAGAGGGAAATACAAATATTTTTAAATCGTGACCCTAATTTAAAATTTTTATTTTGGATAAGGTTAAGTTACCAATGGACTTCATTATTTTTTTAAACCAAAAGAAATAAAATAATAGAAATATTGCCTTCATAATGACCAGCGAATTGAGTCACTCGCTGTAAAACGACTCTTTGCGTATCGTTGCATCTCGTTTATATGCAATACATTTATGGAAATTAGAATCTCCTATCAAAATATGTACTCCGAAGCTTCAACTGAATCATTAATTTTTTAGAATAAGTTTTGACAAAGACAAATGAAACAAAATAAGACAATAAATTAAAAATCAAAATAAATTTCTTTGGTAACTATCCCCAATGGAATTTCTGGGGCTTAGTCCCAAACAGGCGAGAATATTCAAATCAAAATAAAACAACCGGCAGTCAAGAGGGAAGCAAAAAATATTACTGGCAAGAATATTTAAATCAAAATAAAACCGGAAATCAAGAGGGAAACAAAAATAAATAACTTAGTAGATGTGTTTGCTTCGTTGTACAAAATAAAACTGAATATTGTTCCAGCGAGCAGCTCCTTATATATCAAATCCGGCAGTGTTGCAGGATGAAAATTTGGCTTTCGCCCTAAAATATCTCAAATAGTTCAAATTGCTCCATAAAAAATCCCCCTAAATTCAAAAATGGGAAACAGCATCCAGTGATGCCCATTCATTTGTTTTTTAAGCCCTGTGCTGCCCATAGGCTAGCTGGCGCCACTCAGTAACATCATCTTTTGACACATGTAAAAATCTGGGTGTAGTATCAGATGTGGTTGGCGTATCAGGTGTGGTTCGAATATACAAAAATAACGAATTTAAGACAGTGATGTCATTTCCGCTTTTTTAATTATTATTTTATTATTAGCTTATCGCTATGACTTCGGAATTTGCATAAAATGCATATGCATAAAATATGCAATATGTATGAAAAATGCATAATATACGCAAATATGTAAAATAAACACATCTAAAAATAAATCATGAAAGTGATTCCTAGGGAGTAAATAGATTGAAATATCTTGGTTCTTTAAAAATATGCAAATATATCTACATCAAACGAGAGGTATTGAAAAATATATGAAATATATATGCAAAATAGTATTGGAATTTAACTTTTATTTTATTCGTCATTATTTAAATTTGAAAATAAAAGTTATTTGTTAATTTTATCAGCTTTTAATTTACTCATAACTCTTATTTGCGGTCCCAGAAATTGGCCAGAGTGCCGTGCCCTTATTGCAACAGCTTCGATTTAATATTTTGTATTTAAAATTAAACTAACAAGAAACAACAAATTATATTTTAAAGATCAGCTTTTTTCCCTTGAAATTTTGCTTTTTTTTAGCTGTTTGTTTGGGTAATCTAGCTATTTTTGCTCAGAAAAATGACATCACTGGCGCAAACAAGCATCGGAAAATGTTTTTCTTTTTCCGACATTCAAACGAAGCGGACGTGTGTTTTCGGTAGCGGAAGAGTCGGCGCGTTCGTCGTTTTCGGTAAATCGTGTTTCGCGTGTGTCAGTGTGTGCTAAGCGTCGTCGCGAGTGTGGAAATTGTGGAATTGTAATAAAACCGGTTGCCACTGCCGCACTTCTTGCAATTGCCTTGCTGAAATAGTAAATAAAAAACCCGGCTAAAAACGGTCCCGAATAGTTGTTAAAAGTCATCCCAGATCCCGCGCCATTGCTGTTCTTATTCCTCATTTCGCGCCGTTCGCGTTGCAAAAGGAAAGCAAGGATAAACGATAAAACCTCTTTCTTTCGATCGCTTCAATTTTTTTTCCTGTGCCTGTGCCCCAAAACGAAAAAGAAGTCCCCGAAAGAAGGGAGCTGATGGAATACAAATAAAAGTAAAGAAGAAGCAAAGATAAAGCGCGCGCGGGTGTCGTTGTGTATTGCACCTTTTTTTTTGTCGTTTGTTTGCAAGTGAGCGTGCCGATTGTCTCTCTCGCTCTCTTCCAGCTCAAAAGCCCCAGAGCGGAGAGAGCGCCGGAGTGGCAGGCAGATCTTGGAGAGCGGATCGACCAGCACTTAGGTAAAGAGAATATGAAGAAGTGCCCATGTGTACCTGTGTGTGTGTTAACAAGTTTATGCAATGCATTACACGAATTTGTAGATACAATTAACCGAAAGGAGTTGTGAAAGATACTTTTTGAGAACCTAAAGTATCTGAACCTTGCCGTTTAGGTGAAATATTTGTTGTATTAATGTAATGCTTATTTGATGGATGGGAGTTTTGTTTTTATATACATTTGAGAGCATTACATGAAATGAATTGCTTGAATTCGGCATAGCATAAACTAGGCTTGTGTGTGTGTGTGGCAGTGCAGCAGCAGCCGCAAAGACCGGCGAAACCGGTCCGACTTCCAGCAGCGAGTTACCTGCAAACAATAACAAAGCTAGAGACTGGCTGCAGCGCAGCTAAAACAAAAACGGATGCAGCATCAGCAACAACTATTGTAATGCCAAATACCGTTCAGATCGCCTATTAGCCAAAGCCATATTGCCAAGGATTCAAAGGCAAGTGCAGATCTTCTAGGTGATTTAGGATTATTTTTACACTTCTTTGGATACATTAACTGATTGATTTGCATTATTATATGTAAAAAATAAAAAAAAAAATTGTTGAGAGTAAAACATGGGATACGCATTGATAGAGTTCTTATTTCGGATATCTACAGTCATTGTAGCTGATTAGAAATATTCGTTTGAAATTTTTAAAATATTAATTTTCTTTTGTTATAGATTTCAAATTTCTGAAATTTAATTAATACACTCTATAACATTAAATTTTCTAAAAATTTAATTTTGTTTTGTTATAGACTCTTAAACAAAAGAAAATTTAACTTTCGGGTTTTTAAGCTTCTTTACCATTTATACTCTTTATTTTAAATAAAATAAAAAATATTTCCAACGGACTGCATCATCAGCGGGGTAGAATAAAAGCAAAGACAAAGAACCCAGCGAAGTAGAAGATGGAAAAGTCAGCGGCAAAATGCTAAAAGTTGATTAAGCAAACAAATAAAGTACGGGCTGCAACATAAGACATTAACCCCGAAAAGGCAGGGCATCTCCATGGTGGCCTCATTGCTAAGGTGAACCATTTTTTTTTGGGTTCACTTTTTCGCAACTCTAAACTTTCAATAACCCCATTCTCGATTATAGTTTTTCACTCAGAAATAGGTGACTGCAAATTCAAACTGCCCTTGATTGCACATAAAGTTAAAAATGCAATGCCCGCTTGTTATTGGTAATAAGAATAAGAACATTTCAAGTTTATGGTAATTATTATTTGATTTTTATGAAAGAAGTCTTACAATGAGGGTGAAAACCCCAAGAAGCCTCAAAAAAAAAAAAAACCTTAAAAAAGACCACAGCGAATACATATATAAAAACTGGTGTGTATATTCATGATGATTGGTTAATTATACCTTTCCAGAGTGTGTTATAATTTGCATAATTTGGTTACTTTAAAATATAATTGGTTTTGACTCAGACTTTGGTTGTTTATATACGAGTTTCTCAGGAATCTTCTTTACTTTTACAAAAATTATATAGATGTTATATAGATAAATTAGCATAGTTGCAAGGTTATCAAATCTATTTTCAATATTTATATATTTTTTAACCTGTAAATTATATATTTTTAAGCCTTAGGAATTGATGCATTTTATGAGAGTTTTGTTTTCTTACAAGAATCTTAATTTTAAAATGTTGCACTCATTTATTAGTCAAATTTGTTAATAGTTTTTCAAGAGTACATACTAAACGTTAGTCCGCCTAGGGTTAAAGAACCCAAAGGACAATCGCCACCTGCGCTGCCAAGGGTTAATCACTCAGCTGCGACGCTGACTGCGGCGCAAGCAGCGGCTGCGTCTTGGCGTGTAATTGACGTTGCCAAAAATTAAGCCAGAACAACAAAAAGCGGTCGTGGAGAGAGTGAGCGAGGGAGAGGATGAGGGGCACAGAGCACAGAAAGCAGAAGGGAAAACTTGATGGGAGCAGAAAAGCCTTTGTTTTTTTTTTTCTTTTTGGCACTGAGTCTGGTTTGCAGTACAGTTAGCCTACCCAGCAAGCATTTTATGAAAATTCCGATCGAATTCGAGTCATTTTCGACTCCTCTTGCTGATTATAATGAGCATATATGCGCGCTTTTTCTGATCATAAATGACGCTGCCTTCGGGAGAAAATGGACCCCTAGCCGCGACTCTTCTGGAAGAGTCGTTTTCGACTCCTCCTTCTGCCAAGAGGGGGACTCTTTTTCGAGTCCTATTTGAATCGAATTTTGATCGTTTGAAAGGCATATTTGTAGCAATAAGGGAATCATTTTTGACTCCCATTAATACTAATTAGGGACTCTTCTTCGAGTCATATTAAAATCGAAAATAAATTAAATATTCCATAATATTTTGTTGCTTTAGTTTTTATTGGTATATATATATTTATTCATATAATAACAATAACTCAAATTTAACAAATAATATTAATAATAACTAAAGTATTCCACGCGCTTTCTTCTTATTGCACGATCTTTGGCACACATTA